>CM044107.1:3483638-3759272 GCA_024174645.1 Lemna minuta
AATAGATGATTAATCTTTTTGTTTAAATTAATAGAAGTTAATCTCTGTCATTGAATGAGTTTTTGACTTTAGTAAATGTTTGGAAGGATGATTTTAGGATGAATTTATGATTTAGAATGTTTAATGAGAAATGATTTAAGTAAATTATAAGTCATCTTGATTTCTTCTTTATAAATATATTTTTAAATGACATGATATTAAAAAGAAAAGAATTTGTGATCCAATGGAGAAAATTTGGATTAAAAAGGAGTCGTATATTTTAAATTATGAATTTCTGAAGTTTTATATCCTTTTTTTCCGAATTTTTATTTGATTTTTATTGAATTTCGCTTATTTAAAATCGCAAAAAGGGATTTACTAACCTGCAGGTGATGACGTGGCACGAAGCTGGTGTGGCGAGCCAGGCTGCTGCTGACGTGGCGCGCGGGACCGCCTCGGGGTGCAACGCGGCACTGAGGCCACGTGGCAGAGCCCGAGTGGCCCACGCGAGACACACAGTGCCGCGGCCACGTGATCACGCGGTCCACGTGGGCGCCACATGGCAGGTAGGTAGGTGGAGGGGGCCCACGGGAATAGTGGAGCCCTGGTAACATTAGGGGACGGTAACGCTATGCTTAAATAGGGGGGCTCCCCTATTTAAGCGCAAAATATCCCCGTATTTCCTCCGTGTGGGACTATGTTCCCACACGGTTTCTGTTTTGCAGGACGCGTGGCGGTGCGAGGAGCGTTGGATGCGGGCGGAACGGAAGAGATTGCGTGGACCCGAGTCCACGCGATCACTGATCAAAGCACGAGCGTAAAAAGATCGCGTAAGTGACGCGATCAACGGACTTACCTTTCGCCACGTGGAAGAGCCGATAGCGTCCGATCTTTGTCGAGATGGACGGCTGGCGATGGACTTACCTCTCAATCCTGATCCGACGGCTATGGTGAAGTCCGGTTTTTCTCTATCTTCGCGGGAATCTGGAGCGTCGGATTTCAATCCGACGGCGTAGGCGACGCGTGGAAGAACACCACGATCGCGGTCCGATCGAACTGCGATCGCGGCGCGATCGAGCCGCGATCGTGGATCCTTCCGTGTGGAATCTATTCCACGATCATCGATCGGCAGTTCCGGAGAATCTGGAGCACGATCGACGCTCGTTCGTGGTCGATCGTGGTCGATCGCGCGAAGATCGTGGCCTATTTTGAAGCTCTTTTTGAAGCAGAATTCAAGCCGATTCAGCCCGGATTTGAAGCCACAATGCCGCTCAGTGCAAACCGCTCCCATGACGCCTTGATTCCGCTCCCACGACCGCCTCTATTGGCCTAAAAATCGGCCTAATTCTCCCTTTAAAAACATGTATTTTCCTCTTTTGTTTTTCAACTTTTGATCGATTCGTGAAGGAATTAAGCGAATTTCGAGGAAGATCTCTAGTTCATCATGATCGCCCCGCGTTTAGACTCGATTGCGAAGCAATTGGAGCGGGATTGATTGCGAATTTCTCCTTGATTTCATCGAATTTTCCCCTTGAATTCCGAAAATCCACGAGGAAGAATCCGAGCAAATTCGCTTCAATCCACAAGAATTGGAGCCCAATCCTTGCGGAAATCGGGTTAGTTGTGAGATTCGATCGATTACCAGGAGGTAATTTGAGTTTTTATTAGATTTAGAAGTTTAATTTGTCAAATTAGTTCATAGTGTTCTTCATTTTCCCCAAATTTTAGTCCGAAAATACGCTGATTTTGAAAATAGAATATCTCTTTCATTATAATTCAAAATCATTTTATTTTGGTTTCATTGGATTTCTCTTTTCATCAGCTTTCCGTGGATAGCAAATTCCTCAAATTCTGAGTTCATTTGACCCTCCAATTTGATGTTTGACCAAGGGCTATTCATCTTTCATCAGAAGTCAAACGTTGACTTTCGGGATCAATTACTTTTGATTGACAAATCAGAATTTGATAATTTTGGTCTTGTTAGATTCCTCTAGAACTTTCCATTGAAATAGAAATTGAAAGATTTGGATTTTATTTGGTCATTCAATTTGAAGATTTCCTCTGAGGTGTTAATTTCGGGGATTTTCCGATAGTTGATTTTCAATGATTCACAATAAATCTATTTTTTATCCAAAAATTACAAAATAAATATCAATAAATTTCATTTTCTGACTCTGTTTGATTCTCTGATTTTGCAGAACACCTATTGTTAGTCAAAGTCAACGCTTTGACTTTGAATTTTGACTTTTATCTGTCAAATCCGAGATTTCAATTATTAAAACTTCTTATTTAGCTTATTCATATCATTTCCATTCCTTGCATCTTATTTTCTCTTATTTAAAACTCCTTTTAAACCTAAGTTTTACCAAGTCAACTCTGCAATTAAAGTCAACTCTGCTCTCTGTGGATCGACCCGATACTTACCCAATACTTGATTATTATATCTTGTCTTTGTGAGTTCGGTTTTATAAATTTTGTTTGACCATCGTCTTTGTGATTTAACGACGCACGAAAACGACACGTCAGCTCCCCATTTGGCTTCTTAATAGAACCATCAGCTAATTGAAGCTCTACATTAATAGGTGGCATCTCAACAAACTTAAATTTATCATATAAAGCTTTAGGGATAAGGTTGACACTCGCTCCTGAATCTAACAAAGACCATGAAAATTGTGTTCCCCCAATATCACATGTGATTAACGGTGGCCCCGGATCTTTCCTCTTCACCAGTAATTTATTTAGAATTATAGAACTAATGCTCTCGGGAAGCTTGATCCGATTGGTTCTCCTTTGAGGTGTACATAATTCCTTCACATACTTAGAGAATGTTGGTATGTACCTAATGGCTTCCTCTAAAGGTATGGTTATGTTAGCTTCTTTAAATGATTCTATGAGTCTATTTGCTTCATTGGGAGGTTTGGAGGATTTCAAAGCTTCGGGGAAGGGTATAGGTGGCTGATAGGCAGCGGGGTTCATATCTTTCCCTAAAGGCTCACTTTCTTCATTTTCTTCCTCAATTTCCTTTTTCTTATCCCTAAATCACACTCGATAGGAGCCTCTAATATCTTTCCACTCCTTAATCTTGTAATTGCATGAACACTATCACAAGGGCCTTTAGGTGAACTATCTAATGAATCTTTGGAAAGAGAAAACTCTTGCGATTCAATAGAGGATATATTTCTAGGATTAACGGAAGGTTGAGTTGGAAATTGACCTTTGTTGGAGCCCATTTATTTTTCTTTACCTCTAGTATTCTCCATGACTGTCATTGGTGGAGGAACATGTTCCTCCATTCGGTCCATCCGATTTTTCACAAGGTTGAGCTGCTCACTCATTCCATGGACGCTTTTCGTTAACTGCTCCATCATTGCCTTCATCACCTGAAAATCAGTCACGTTAGATTCATTAGTTTCTCTAGGTGGCTGGTTATACGGAGGTGAATAGGGTTTAGGTGGATAGGATGGCCGATGATCTTTGTAGTTCTCATTCCCACATGCATTCCATGGCTTGTATGGGTGTACATAGTTCATGACATTGACTTCTTCCCTCGCTGTGCATTCTCCGTCATGATGATCCCTGCTCAAACACAAGGAACAAGGAATTTCTTGCACCTTTGACACATTAGTATGAGTCACAAATTTTTCCATTAGGTTGGTTAATTTTTCAATATTAGTTTCTATTTTCCCTATCCTATGCTCATTCCTTTCTATCTTGATTTCTGCTTCTTTACCATGAACATCAATCACTCCACCTCTCCTGGGTTCTACATTCCTACCATTATGATTTAGGCTCAAACAATGACTATCGGTTTCAGCTATTTTTTCCATGATCTCTTCAATTTCATCATCATATTTTTCCATGATCGATCCTCCACATGAATAATCTACTCTATTCCTAGAATTGTCATTTAATCCATTATAGAAGATATTCATCAAATTCCAAGTACTAAATCCATGATGAGGACATTTTCTAGCTGAAGATCTAAACCTCTCCCATGCATCACAAAACAATTCATAATCCCCTCGTTTAAATCCTTGTATCTCTTGTCTCACTTGCTTAGTTCTACCCAGAGTATAGAATTTCTTCATAAAACACTCCTCTATTTTATTCCAACTCTCGAATTTCCTGCCTAAATTCCTATACCACTCTCTAGCTCTATCTCTCAAAGTTTCAGGAAAGATTCTCATCTTCAATACATCTTGAGAAACTCCCGGAATATGGTAAAGAGAGCATCTACCTATCAATTCTTCTAAAAATGTATAAGGATTCTCATGAGGTAGGCCATGATATGAAGGTAGGGCATTTAAGAAAGAAACATCTATTTTGAAGTTAACATTATCTCCTAAATTCGTCGTAATTTTCATGAAGCCATCGCTTCCTATAGGAGTAATGTTCTTTGTATTTCTTTCTTTCTTCCTTCTGGTTATCATTTCGATTCTCTTGGTTCTGATTTTGATCCATTTCCTCAAAGACTTCCTCAACTTGGCTATTACTCTCCTCAGAATTTGAAGATCTTCCTATTGAGTTGAGATCAATCAACTTAGGTTTCCTTGATCTAGTTCCTTGCATATACTGAATTCAGATCTCCTACAGATTGTATCTCTTATCTCCTATTTTCTCACTAAAATAATCTTATAATGAGATGATGAGAAAATATTCGAAAAGAAGGAAAAGAAAAGTCACTAACCTCAATGTCACCTTGATTCCCCAGTAGCGGCGCCAATTGATGAACTACAACTCGGTTTGATTACATCTTTGTTGTGTGTTCTAATTCATGCAATACATTTATAATACCTCACTTAGGACAGTAGTAAGCAAGGGTCGATCCTCAGGGAATCTAGGTAATGAGGGTTGAGACGAAAGTAGAAGAAGGGATGAATTCCTATAGTGGAGAATATTAGAAGTTAGAAGATGAATTTTATAGAGAAAATGGATGTAATTGGTTGGATTTTGTTTCTGTAGTTCTAATTAGAGGAGAAGAGATGAGAATTAGAAGGGTAGAGATTGATTGAAAGTGGAGAAGATGATGAAGGGGAGAGAAGAGAGGTGTAATAGTATAGAGATGAATGAGATGAATTGGATATGATTTATGGAAACAAATGCAATAACCTACGATTAAAATAGAATAAAAAGTCCTACATTATCCATGGAAAAGGCTTACAAGAGAATCCCTCCTCAGAATCTTCCCACAAACCCCGTGTTGGTGCCAATCCTAGGCCAGGTGGTGGTTGATTTGCTACGACGTCGATCTCCTCTTGTTCTCCTTCTCCAGAAGAAACTCGAGCATCCGATGATGCCTAGCTTGGGCCTAATCTTCTCCCCCTTTCTTGCTGGTGACCTGGTGTCAAGAGAGAGCCAAAAGACAAGAGAATTCGGAGTGGAGGAGGAGAACTTTTAGGAGTTAGGGCTTCCTCCCAATCCGACGGTTGAGATTGATTTTCGAGAACTTCGTGAGTCCGATGGAAATCTCAACTGTACAGATGGGAAGAGCACGGTTAGATTAGCCTATCTACAAAATTTCATCCCGATCGGACATCTAGATCATGAGATATCAACCTTTCTCTTCCGAGCATTTCTAGCCGTCGATCAGGTGTCCTCCAACGTCAGCAGTCCTCCGTCATCCAGCTCCTGAGATCGCGCCACATCGTCATCACGCCGGCCATTGGATTTCAGCCAGGTCACCTGCAAGGTAATTAACTTTTAAATAAATCCAAAAAGGGTAAATGAAAGGAATCTGCGACGATTCACTTTCGCCGCAGATTCCTCATTTAGCGCGAATAAGAGAGCGCCACGTCACTCTCTTATTTTGCCTTCGATGAAAAATGAGAAAAAGATAAATAAAGAAAACGACAAAACGAGTGCCCCGGTTAAATCGGACGCGCAAGTAGGGAATCGCCACGTCACCTGCAGGTTAGGAATTTAAAACGACGAAGAGGCGATTCGACAAAACGACAAAACGCAGGTGGACAAAATGACAAAAGAACAGGGCTAAACGACAAGAAAAAGGAAGAGAGTGATGGGGAATAAAATTCCCTTTGTCTTATTATTTTCTTGAAGTACATCTGAAGTCAACACACAAGGAAAAGTCAACGCTCAAGCCTTGTCAGCAAATTGCCACATCCTCACCATGTGTCATCAATCTGGAGGTGCCACATCATCACACCTTTTCAAAGAGGAGTTATTTGTGGTTTAGGAGGTTATCCAAAAGTAGCCCTTCGATTGACAACTTTTCATATTTAGGGCAGTTTAATAAGTTCCTATTGTTCCTTATAAATTGAAAGGATGTAATACATTTGAGACAAGTTATTTGAAATGAAATTTTTGGAATGTAATTGACGTCGGTCAATGGTTCTCCTTGTTCTTCTTCGTTCTTCTTCGTTTCTCTCTTCCCTCCTTCTGGGTTATTCCGCGGCGTCTCCTCGCATGGCGTCGTAAACCTATTCGTCCGTTTGATCTCATCTTGCATTCAGTCAACCCCGTTGGCCCAAGCAGCCCCGACGATCCGCCATCACCCAACGCTGACGACAAATCATCGCAGCTGTCTTCAAACAACGGATCGACTACTCCAGTACCGCCCCTGCAAATATGTCGGATCTCCATCGCCGACACTTGCAGATCAAGAGAAAAGATCTACAAAATCGAGCATCAGAAACTGGGCCGATTTTCACCAAAATTTAGGAAGAGAAAATTCAGAAATCTCGGCTTCTATATCATTCAATCCGGCAAGGCTCTCAACAGAAAATTGGGTTTAAAACATCGATTTAAGACAAATTCGAGCAGGAAGAAATTCAACTTAATTGAGCAACTTACCTGGAATTTCTCTGAGTTTCTTCAGAGAATGTAATACCCTCGAGATGCTCCACCTTCGACCCAAATTTGGCGCCATTCAGAGAAGGTACGCTGTCACTGCCACTTCGCCGAAAACCTACTTTCCCACCGGGGAAAGCTACCGTTGAGAACTTCCAAAGATTCCCCAAGCTCCGACGACGATTTCCAGCCATTTTCCATGGGCAAAGCTCACCGCCGCGCCTCCGATCGCCTATTCTTCCGTCGAAAAAAAGAAGACGATTGAAAAGGGATCCTTTAATCCCTATCGAATTGCCGTCTTGGTTTCCATCGGGCCCGCACGAGGATCTGAGAATCTGTTGCAGCCGATGCAGAAGCTTAACGGGCTCTGCCTGAAGCCCAGTAAAGCCCTAAGAGAATTAAGAAGAGAATTGGGCCCTTGCCCATTGTTTAAAAAAATCTAGAAGTGTCCGGAAGCCCACTAAGGGCCAAGCCCCAGACAAGATCCTGACTCGTAGCACTTCTGTGCTACATCAACTTGGTATCAGAGCCAGGTTCGGCGATGCAGGAGCAAATTTGATCCCTTTCGATCAAAGTCAACCCTTGATCAAAATTCAAAGCTTCGATGGTCAAACCAGAATTTCAAAGTCAACCTTTCAGTGGTCAAAGATGGAACCTTGAAGTCAACATTTCAAGACAAGGTGAATTGATGGGGGATAAAATTCCATTTGTCTTATTATTTTCTTGAAGTACATCTGAAGTCAACACACAAGGAAAAGTCAACGCTCAAGCCTTGTCAGCAAATTGCCACATCCTCGCCATGTGTCATCAATCTGGAGGTGCCACATCATCACACCTTTTCAAAGAGGAGTTATTTGTGGTTTAGGAGGTTATCCAAAAGCATCCCTTCGATTGACACCTTTTCATATTTAGGGCAGTTTAATAAGTTCCTATTGTTCCTTATAAATTGAAAGGATGTAATGCATTTGAGACAAGTTATTTGAAATGAAATTTTTGGAATGTAATTGACGTCGGTCAATGGTTCTCCTTGTTCTTCTTCGTTCTTCTTCGTTTCTCTCTTCCCTCCTTCCGAGTTATTCCGCGGCATCTCCTCGCATGGCGTCGTAAACCTATTCGTCCGTTTGATCTCATCTTGCATTTAGTCAACCCCGTTGGCCCAAGCAGCCCCAACGATCCGCTATCACCCAACGCTGACGACAAATCATCGCAGCTGTCTTCAAACAACGGATCGACTACTCTAGTCCCGCCCCTGCAAATCCGTCGGATCTCCATCGTCGACACCCGCAGATCAAGAGAAAAGATCTACAACATCGAGCATCAGAAACTAGGCCGATTTTCACCGAAATTTAAGCAGAGAAAATTCATAAATCTCGGCTTCTATATCATTCAATCCGGCAAGGCTCTCAATAGAAAATTGGGCTTAAAACATCGATTTAAGACAAATTTGAGCAGGAAGAAATTCAACTTAATTGAGCAACTTACTTGGAATTTCTCTGAGTTTCTTCAGAGAAAGTGATACCCTCGAGATGCTCCACCTTTGACCCAAATTTGGCGTCATTCGGAGAAGGTACGCTGTCACTGCCACTTCGTCAAAAACCTACTTTCCCGCCGGGGAAAGCTACCGTTGAGAACTTCCAAAGATTCCCCAAGCTCCGGCGACGATTTCTAGCCATTTTCCATGGGCAAAGCTCGTAAAACGACGAAAATAAGAGTGAGACAAAACGACAAAGGATAAAGTGCAGAAAACGACGAAATAAGATAACATAAAATGACAAAAGAAAGCGACGAGTTTCTGCAGCGATTATTCCACACTCAGTCAACTCTTGCGGTGCCAGCCCGAGTATTCCACGTCATCTGCACGGTAAGTAAACGACAAACAAACAGTGATAATAATAAATAAATAAATAAAATCAACAGAAAATCAATCTAAAAACGCCGCTACCAGATTGCGACACATGTCGCAATCTGGTGGCATTTATGTGACTTACCTTTCAAGTCCAAAATTTGTAAATATGCCCTTGACGCCCATAATTATGCAAGAATCATTAGATGAATTGGAAATAAGCCATGAAAATTCATTTAAATCACTTATAAATCCAAACAAAAATATATTTTGCTATAAAAATTCATTTCATTGCCAATTTATAATCTAAGAGAGATATTCAAATATTCAAAAATCCAAGAAACACCATAAAATCATAATAAAGCAAAATTAAGCAATTTTAATTATAATAACACATAAATATATTCCTTTTAAGCCAAATGTTCATGAAAATTCAGAGTTAAAGGTCATAGATTTATGTGTTATCATGAACCTGAGTGATTGCTTTTCTTCATGATAATAGGGTTGAGTTAACTTGAGAAGTTGATGAAGAGTTCTCTCTTTCTCTTTCTCTTGTCAATGATTTGCATCCACATGGCTCATAAAAATGTAAAATTCAACCTATTGGCTTCTTAGGAGTCAAGTGGGTTAGTCACATAATATATATAAAATGTATATAATTATGTATGTTAGGACATTTTCATATTTTTACCATATTTGGTCATTAGGAGATAGATATTCTGATTATTATAGTTCTAATTACCATATAAATATGGTATGATTCATGGATGTAGCTATCATTTTAGACTTATCATACCTAACTATCAATCTAGTTAATTTATATTATAGCTATATAGGTGGTTCTTCGACATGGGACACCAAAAACATCTTATGGATATGTGGTTGTGTTTCAACTTAAACTATGAGTCTCCTAGCATGGGATTCAAAACCTTTAAAATTCGTGTAACAAGATATCTACAAAAACTGATTGTATGGTTAAGATGAGACTGTCTAGTATTAATACTAAGAGGAGATAAAGTCCAAAAAATAATGTGTTCAAGTCCTTGGTCAATGCGAAAAGTGACATGTTAGAAAAAGAGTTTTCTTATGATTTTTTACTGCACTAGTTCCAATAATGATGATAGATTAGGGTTTTAGAGTTAACCACACCATAAGTGGTTTTAGGAGTGTTGTGTAGAAGAGGGATTAAATGTATACAAGAATTGATTCTAAATAAGTTCCATATGTGCTAGCATGAATCCATTACCTTCTATGATGCAATCAAGCTTGTCAACTCACGTATCAATTACTTAAACTATTGATTGGGTCAAATGAATCCATGATTAACTAACTTATATTAAATATTTAATTGATTAATTAGATACACCAAAAAATTGTCATTTGGAAGTTAAGGATATGAACTAGATAACCTAGTTAAGAACCTTATCTGGTGTACTTAGGCTTTACAGGGCCATATACATAAGTTCTTGGACAAAAATATAAATATTTATTCTTCGGGTTTTCTGAAAAGTGCCAAACTCCATATAAGAACTTCAACGGTTATGGTTTGGGGGACCTGATAAGCTCAAAATGTGATAATAACTATTTAGAAATAATCTCGAAAATTGTCATGTCGTGTGAGTCTTTAAGCTTACGCAACACATTTATAACCTCACGAGTTTAGGGCAAGTAAGGGTCGATCCACAGGGAGCGGGTGTCTAGCTAGTGAATTTTAATGCTCTGAAGCAGAATTCTTAAGAATTTTAGTAAGTGAGGAGATATTAGGTCTTGGCAAATGTACTGGAAATCAAGGAATTAGATTACGAGAAAATGGACTAAAGAGAGTTGTTTGGTAAAGGCAGTAAGGTAAGACACTTAGAAGAAGTGAGTAGGAAAATAAACAAGTAGGGAGAGATAATAGAGAAAATGGGGTAAGAAGTGAGAACAGATTTTCACTCACTAATTAAGTCGTGAGTCAGAATGAGGAGAACAGAAAAATAGGGAGAATGCGTACAAAGAGTTTGATTTCGCGATGGTGAGAGAAAGAGAGAAATATTAATATGGAATCTAATATAATATGCTAAAGGGGAGGACTATAATATTATAAAGGAGAGGAATATATTATAGAGAAGGGGAAGAGAGAGAGACGACGGAAACGAGGCAGAATGAGGTGATGCGGGGAGGCGAAACCCTGAGATGAGGCGTTGGCGGCGGAAAACGTAAGCTGAAGTGGAAATCTCAGGTGTCGGCGGTGGAAAACGCGAGCTGATATGGAAATCCCAAGCATCGACGGCGGAAAATGTAACTGAAATGGAAATCTCTTTCTATTCAAATCCGATTTCCGCATTCAGTTTTAGGCAGATGTCTCGCTCCAGACTAGCGGCGGAACACTCCTAGAAGAAATATTCATGCCATGAAGGGAGAAATGCGAGGACTATTGGGAGCGAAACGAAGGGGAAGGGAGTTCTCTTATGAAGTTTTTTTCCAAAAATTCGACTTCGGAAATCACTTCCTGAAAATCGATATCGCAAAATCGATCTTCAATTTCTCAAAACCGATCTCTCAAAACTGATCTCTGAATTTAGCTTCGGGTAATCTCTCCCCTTCAGGCGAGCGGCAGAAGTGCAGTGATTCTAGAGGAGTTGTGCGGATCAAAAATAAAAAAAACAATCAAACTAAATAAGAAACATGCTGAATAGTATCGTGAGGAGTGGAGTGTATTGTTGTTTTTCTAAAATAAGAGGACAGTAGTTGCTGCCGGCGGGCAGCAGCGATGAAGCGACCTCTCCAAAATCGTGGTCTCCTGAAATGAGATTTGCAGGACGAAACTTGAAGGAAGCCGGTGGCGTCGGGAGCTCTGCAAGTGGGCGATCTGCCACCGAGATAACCTACAGAAAAGGGGAGGAAGGAGAGGACGAGGAGGAGAGTGGAAGAGAGGAACCTCGTGTCACACCCGTCGAGGCCTGAGGGACCCTTCTTCTCCTCCTCTCCAGCAGATCTGGACGCTCTCCTTCTTCCTAGCTCTTACTTGGGTAAGAGGGACACCGAAACAGTTGCACGTCGGCTTCCAAAAATGGACTGAATCAAAATGACGGCTTCTTCTCCAGGAACCCTAAGCCTTTAAATCGGAAAAGAGAGAAGAAAAATGGGCCATTGGATCTCCCGGCTTCAGCCATCTGGATCCTCTTCTCTTGCCCCTTTTTGGGTCTTAATGGGCCTCTCTTCTCCTCTCTTGACATCTTCATGGGCTGCTCCCACATTGCTTGGACTGTCTCCCCTATCTCCTTGGGTTCATGCCTCCACCTAAGCCTTCAAATTCTTTTTAAAAAATACATAAGTACGCATAGGTTTAAAGCAAGGTCTGAAATTCATAAAAATCACCATGTCATGCTAGATTGTAGATAAAACATGCGAATAAACATAAAGGATTGCATCAAAAATTCATTACAAAAGCATGTTTTATCACTAATATTTGTGACTCATCAGGACCCATGAAACTCTCTTTATCTAGATTCACCCTTGTCTCCTCCCTTCTCCCTTACTCCATGTGACGAGCAATGGCATGAAGATCTACACAGATCAAAGCTATGTCAAGTAGCGCTTGTGGTCATGTGCAAGAGAAAGAGATTCATAGAGACAAAGCTGCAGGATTACTGGTAGATGATGGGCACATGCATGGCTTGCCCCCATTACATACAAGGAATCAAAATGTTGTGGATTCGTTTCAGCATAAGGTGAGAAGATCACATTTTGTTTTATTTTATCATTTTCATTTTAGTCTTCTTTCCCTTGGCACATTAAAGGAAGAAGCCTATCATGTTCATTCAAGGAAATATCCAAATCATATTTGTTGTGCATTTCTGATTTCTTCCAATGCCATAAGTCACAAAACATACAAGTGAGTGAGAAGAAGTTTACTTTTGATTATTACATGTATCTAGGAGGAACATTGTTAATTGCCTTAGAAAGAAGAAACATTTGGCTTTTTAATCCTGGAAATTGTGAATAGTATCGAGCATGTCTCTTCAACATCTAGAAATTCCATTGATCTCTCTTATAAATCAGCCGAACAATTATCTTCATTGTAAGTAGTAAGACTTTCCATGATCACATCATGAACATTGAGGAGGATTGTGTATGTTACAAGGTCTTCAAGAGCCTTATGTTAACTCCCCATGTCATATCACTAGAGAAACTGACAAATATCTTCACCAATGGATTCAATAATACCTCTATGAAATTTATCATAGTAAGTGGGGAATGATCAACAAAAACATGAGGAGACAATTAGAGGCCTTATTTGAGAACAATTATATTCTTGCAACCTCTCTCTCTCTCTCTCTCTCTCTCTCTCTGATGTATGGCCTCACTCCCACTTTACAAGGGCTAGAGATCCTTCTTTATCCTTGAACTCTCTATCTTACTATTATACGTACATATAATTTATAAATATAAATATATATCTACTTAATTTTAATCATATTCACATATATATCTATATATATGTATATATATATATGAATCAAGGACATATTTCACCGAATCAATAAGTTGAGTTGCTAGCTCATTAGATGCCTACCTACATCATGTACTTTTCGGAGATATGGATTGTAAATTCTTGCCATTATTGATTACCGTGTAGGTGTAATCTTTTATCCATGAAAGACTTAGGGTATGGTCATTTGTCAAATATAAATTGATTTCATAAGTTAGTATTGATACGTGAAGGAAAATATCGAGAACACCATTTCTGATATTCCCACTACCTTGGGCGAGGATTTGATTGTATCTCATTCTTTAAGTCAATCTCCTCGTATACTGAAGGAAGATGATCCAATCTTGACCACACAATCACTTTCAAGGTCCTCATGTCATATAAAATCCACGACATTTGGATATCCTATGGCTAGTTGCGTGTTAATTAAAGTCAAAACATGATTATCCATCTACATAACATCTTTGATGTCTTAGGTCTAAGGAGCACATATACGATCATGACATGAATCAACTTGATTGATAATTTTATATAATACCATTTAGGGATTCATACATATAGATTCAATGAACTCCTCTAAAGATTACATGATATCGATCTATGCTATCTCTTCACGGATGGATGCATGAATAGCCACACTCATCATATGAGTTAGATTAGATAATTCTATTCTTTTTAGGTCTTTTGATGTCCTTATTAAATATCCATCTAATATGAATTTTTAAAGTGTATTTTTTATGATCTCATGATTAGCGATTAATGAATTATGATCTCATTATATTTCACTTAATATACATCAAACAGAAAAAAAAAGAATGACTAAATTTTATTTTAATGAATATCAAAAAAATATAAAAGTATGATTTAGCTTATTGGCCATATAATATCCATCATTAGGTCCATAAATGACTAGACAAAGCAAGAAGACCATTGAAGTCTCCCCTTGGGAAGCATACCTAAGAGGTTGTTCCATAACCTCTTGCTTATCTAAGTTTTAGATATATCCAATTGGTGCAAGGACAATCCATGATTAACTGCAATCAACAAAAGAACACACATGGAGTTTAGATGAACCACTAGAGAAATGGTCTCTGATAACATGCAATTTATATTTGAATTTATAACATTATTAATGCAAATTAAGGTATAAAATATTCCATTTGTATTCATATTATCATATTTTGAGTATATATCCATCATTTCATGTAATTTTAGGTTATGATATAAAAATATATCATTTTAGGGAAAATTATGCAAAATTAAAATAATCTATTTTATTCTCATCTATATTTGATATCATAATTGTGTTTTTATGATCAAATAATTAGAGAAAATATTTTTTTATACACTCATGCATTTTTCTAGTTTTTTAAGAAGAATGAGTGTATTTTTGAAATGAAAATTTATCTTTTTACTTCAATATTTTGAATTTTTAAAATGATAGAAAATTTAATTTTTGATCCAAAAAAATAAATTTGGATTAATTTGGACTTGTATTTTAAAATTTGTGAATTTTCTAATTTTTCAAGATTTTTTAAGAATTTTCTGGAATTGATTTAAACTTATTTTCGATTTTAATAAAAAAAATAGTTTTTATATCACAAGCTGACATGGTGGAGCATTGCCATGTGGTGATGCATGTACATGCCACGTGGCGACTATGTGTGTGAATGAGTGTGCGCGTGTGTGCGCGTGTGTGCATGTGTGAGTAATTACTAGGTTACGCATTCATTATGGATTTTTGCTAACCCATTCTAAACACATACCTTATATACTTGTCAAATCACCTGAATTTTTATCATGTGGGACTATTTATCTTTGTTTTTAGGCACAGGTGACGTGGTGCAATCTCGAGCGAACGTTCGCACGATTTAATCGTGATTATCAATTTCCACTTACTCAAGGGGGTACGTGGATGCGTTTGATTAGGCAACGCCTTGTTTTAAGATGATTTAATCTAAGACGCTCTCTAGGGAATTATAGCAGTCGAGATTAATTGCACCCGATGGACTCCCATTGACACATGGACTCACCTCGATCGCTCGATGAATATCAAATGGTGGATGTTAAGCGACACTGCTTCTTCACACACAACGTGGAAAAATCTGAGCACTTCATCATCGATCGAATGAAAATGACTTAATTACAATGATTGGCTTGCATGTGTTCAATTTGAGCTATTGATAGAAGGTGAAGAGACACATCTAAAGGTTGCGCCCAAATTTCCCTATAAATTGACATGTTCTTGGACGGAAAAATTTGTTCTTGAATGTTTCGATCAAATCGATTTATTTAGACCACTCAGTCCTAGAATCACTTGATTTCTTCTTCTTCTAGACTCATTTCCACATCTAGGGAGCATTTAAAATCAAGATTTAGTGGAGAGAATCGGAAGAAGTCACCTCTTAAACGCTAAATTTTGAAATCACAGAATGAAAGCATTTGATCTAGCAATTAATTGGATCATTTCAGGCGGGACTTCAAGTTAGATTAAGTTTTTTCCTCCTAATCTTTCTTCCTATAGAATTAGATTTTAATTTTGAATCCTAGATTAGGTTAATTTTAGATTTAATTTCGGTTTTTCTCTCTACTCGTGATCGATTTTTGTCCTAATTTTTGCTCTTTGATTTATTCGCGAATCTTGATCCAAATAGAGTGATTTTTTATTTAGTAGATTTTTCTTAATAAACTAAAACCTTAATTTCTGACCTCAATTCATCATCTTATTTGACCAAATTTCAAAGAAACGTAAAAAATTCTATTATTTCTTCGTAGATTTCACCACTATACTCTTTAATTCATGATTATAACTTTACATTGGTGAGTTTGGAACTCGTTTTAACATGAGTTTGTGTGTATTTGATAACCACATGAAATCATATCATTAGTCTCCATAGGTTTGCATGAAGCCACATGCTACCATCCAAGCCTTTTGACATGCCAATGCAACATGAGTTTATAATTGAGGATAAAGACCTATTTTCAAGCCACAACTTTACCACTACTCAAGTGCTGAAATAGAACCAATATTTTGTGATCAAACAAGGCCTAATATTCAAGGTCCATGGTTACCTTCCATGTTCATACATGAAGTAGGTCAATACACCTCTTGGGTAGCATATAGAAAGTCACAAGAAGAACAAATGCTTTATATGTGAGATGGATATGGTCATAGGAAACAAAAATTAGAAATAGGATGTTGGGATTTCTAAAACATCATTTATTGGATATGGCATGAAGTCCTAGAAGGTGGTTTAATGATCAAAATAGTCCACCCTCAATATTTTAGGAGATTGACTCAAGAAATGAGATGCTGTAAAATCCTTGGCCAAAGTAGTAGAAATGTCAAAGAAGGTTTTCTAGATGATTTTCTTCGCGCATTAGTACGAAGTTGAGTGACCAATTAGGGTTGACTATTGGCCATACCCTAAGTTATTCATGAATCTCATGCCGATTAGAGATTTTATATACAAGGTAATTGATGATGACAAGGTTTTAAATAAGAGTTCTCATATATTTCATATCTTGTAAAACACATGGTGTAGCTGGGCACCCAATGGGCTGGAAACTCAACATGTTGAGTGGGTTAAACGAATCCTTAATTAATTAACTATATATTCATGTAGATAATTAATAATGGTGACCTATAAGTGAGATATATGGACCTAGAGGGTCATACTTATAAGGTCTATAGACATTGGTGGATCTAGACATAACTATGATGGTTTTTTTGAAAAGTTCACATATCCAATGTCTATATATAGGAGAGAATGATCACAACTCAAAGTGCCCATGAAAGCCTTCTAAAAACTCTCTCATTTCTTCTATTTATCCTCAGTGAAGAGCGTTGATGAGGAGATCCAACCATCTTGCAATTGGGTGGATATCGCTAGAGGCTACACAATTGAATAACTTCAAGGACTCTTTTAATGAACCTTATAAGTATGGATTTTAATCTGTACTAGATGTTTTGAATGTTAAATTCAATGTATTCCATAAGTTTTGATGTTTTGATAACAAAAATTGAAAGCCTATTGAGAATAAGTTCCAAACATACCATAGAGTGAGAGATGATGGAATACTCAAGGGAACACCTATGTTGACTCTATGTGGTAGTGTAGTTAAGTTCTATAAAGTGTGATAGGTAGGGCTAAAAGACTCCTCTAGGAGATATGCCTAGATCCCTTAATAGTTGACACAATAGGTAGTGCTGATATTGCGATGAGGCAAGACAATGTTAAGGCTTGTGGAGGATTTGAGGGAAGTGCTTATGGTGGCTTTTAGAAATTGCATCCCTCTTATACTGGCTCATAAACTAGTGCGTATGGGTCTTATTTCGAAATGGAAGGACCATTTGTATTAGTGATTGATTTCTAAGTTTCTTTGTAGACCTAATTGGTTAGATGGGGTAACAGCCATATGATGCAATGATTATGAACATAGGAGGCTATAGTGGTGACTAAAAAGACAACAAGAGTGGCCATTTCGTTCAACAATAAATAACATAGTGCAAGGCATGTTAATAGCATTCCCAAAAAGAGAAGGAACCTAACTCATTCGGGTTGATTCAGGTCAATCTATGGTTGACATGGTGTCAAATCAAAGTCTATCTAAAGTTGACTTATGATCAGTATGAAATCAACTCAAGGAGATTTGGATCATCCAAGGCGTAAACTCCAAATTGGTTATCAGCCAATGTTTGCTCGAGGGCATACATTCATGAAGCCTCAAGAGGCGGTGATGGCCTTTGGGAGGTGGCAGCCCAAGGAAGAAAAAAAGCCTCATGGAGGCAACAACCCAAGAAGCGGTGACGATGCATCGAAAGGTGGCAAGAAAAATGTAGGTCGCGACCTAGAAGGGGCAACCTATGATAAATGATGATGCATCATTCTTTTGGGAGGTGATGATTTGGAGAGGTGATAACCTTTGGTAAGCAACAATCTAGTGACACATCACACATCGACAATGGTGCAACGCTTGTGGTGCACATGGTGATGATTGGTAGTACATAAGAATGATGACTGTTGTCTTGCCTAAAGCTTAGATATGATACTAGAAAAGCCCTTAATTTTTATATCAAAACATCAAATGCATTGAAAAATATTAAATCAAATATTCAAAGAGATGAAGCCCTGAGATATAAGGATCCTATCATATAGGATAGATAAAAAATCTACACTACATGCTTTATTGATAGAGTTCCTTTAATCTATTCAGCGTTTGATTATTAGGCCCATCCACAAGATCATTAGATAATTGGATCTCTTCTTCAAACTCTTAACCAAGAGAGAAAGAGAAGAAACGGTAGAGATTTTAAAAAGTCTCACATGAGCACCCTTAGGTGTGGTCATTCTTCCCTTTATTTAGACATCCATATTATAAACCTTTCCTCCAAGTCCTCAGAATTATGTCTATATCCACCAATGCGTGACCCTGAAGACCCATTTATCTCACTAGTTAATAACTCTATAGATCTAGTTAAACATATCATTCAAAATTATAAATTAACTAAATTGACATAAATACTAATTCATCAAGGATTGATTTAACATGCTTGAAAAGTTGAGTTGCTAGCCCATTGGGTGCCAATCTATACCACATGCTTTGATAACTCTCTTCTAAAACCTTGCCATCATTAGTTATTGAGTGAAAGTAATCTGCTTAAGACTCCCAAATGGATTAAGATAGGGTCAAATTTCAAATCCTAATGTCTTTGTGGTCAGTACTAATGCTTGGAGGAAGTCATTTAGAATTCTTTCTCAGTATTTCTATTACCTTGGCCAAAGATTTAATCATGTCTCAATCCTTGAGTCAATATTCTTTCATATAGGTGGATGATCTCATCTTGACCACTCAATCATTTTAAGGACTTTATGTCAACTCTAATCTATAAGATCTTGGTAATCCTTGGCCAAAATTTTCAAATCATAATCTAAGTACGACCATCCATCCTCAAGATGTCTTTAGTGTCTTAGGTCTAAGGATTACTTAAATATTCATGACATGAATTTCTCTCATTGAAAATTAAGTATAATATTCTATAGTGATTCCTACAGATCAATCTAGTGAACTCTTTTTTTCAAAAAGTGCCCACTATCTACCTTTGATGTCTTTCACAATGTGGTCATTGATAACAAGGTAATTAGACATGATAATACATGATTATTAATGCATATTAAGGCATAAAAGATTTCATTCCTATGCATATCATATTTATGAGTATTTATCTATCATTCTATGAAAAAGTCATTGTAATCTCAAAATACTTTAAATTAGGGTTAATTATGATGAACTAAAGATAAATAATTTTATAACCCATCTTTACTTGAGATTATAAGTAGTTTCTAAAGTTAAATAATAAGAGAAATCATTTTTATAAATATTCATTTAATTTTCTAAAGTTTTAAACTTAAAGAAATGAATGTACTTTTGAAATAGAAATTAAAGATCTTGTTGTTTATTAAATTTGACTTTTTATAATGATAGATAATTAAATTTATGATAAAATGAAAGAAATTTGGATTAATTTGGAGTTTTATTTTAAAAGTTATGAATTTTCTATTTTTTAGGGATTTTTCCAGATTTTTTCTGAATTTTTAATGAATTTTTAAGGATTTTCTGGAATTAAAAATTGATTTTTCTAATTTAAATGCATTTTTCAGATTATTTTTTGCACGTAGGTGACGTGGCGTGATCTGGATCGTTCGATCGTATAGCGATCAACGGTCGAGGCGAGGAGGCGACGTGGCAGCGTGAGGAGCGTCCGATCGCGCGAGGAATCCAAACCGTTGATCTTCACTTAAGTGAGGGGGGGTATGTGGCACATCACTATTCGTTGGCGAATTGTTTTCTAAGCGACTTAATCAGAGCCATTGATCAAAGGAGTTATAACGGCTCAGATTAAATCGACAGAAAACGCATCAAGAGCATCCGATCGCGATCCAACGGCAAGCGTTTTGATGCGTTTTATAATGTATGCAACATGGCTTCATCTCAGACATCGATCAGCGATCCAATGGTCACGACTTAACGATGACGATTTGCATCCGATGCGTTTCATCAAAGCTGTTGATCGTGGATTAAATGGAGATCATACGGTTACGCCCAAATTGCTTTATAAATTGTGATGTTCTTCGAGATTGTAAAGCATTCGAGAGCAATTCGACTTAATCAAACTGTTTAGACACCAAATCTCTTGAATCTCTTGATCTCAATCCCTTCTAGACTCATTTCCGCGTCCACGGAGTGCATAAGATCAAGATTTCGATGATCGACAAGGAAGAAATCAACGCTTGAACTCCACAAATCGTGATTTCTGAATTTTGATGAATAGCCTCGATTCAGGCGATTAATTGGATCAATTCGATCGCAATTTTGGGTTAGGGATCGTGGTTTATTCTAATCTATCTTCATATAGCTTTAGATTTCATTTTAGAATTGTAATTTTAAATAATTTTAGTCTTAATTTTTTGGTTTTTCGTTCTTTAGATTTTCAGAAATTTCACCTCTATTCAGTCTTCAATTTCTATGAGAAATCAAAGTCAAATTCATTGATTTTTGATTCCGTGGATTTGTCTTCAAGTCCTCTTTCATAAAATATCTATTTGCCCAATGTCTATCATCGATTCATCATCCGATTTGATCAAATTCGAAGAGATCCTTTAAATTTTCCCTAATTCCCTGTGGATGTGACCCTTATTTACCATTATACCCCCAATTCATGAATTATTCATCAAATTGGTAAGTTTGGACTTTATTTTGACACGAATCGATGTGCAATTAATTACCACTCGGTCTCAGCTCGTTAGTCATAGGATTAGCCAAACTCATCTAAGTTTAATCAAATAATGATATTTTTGGATATTTTGATGTCTTTCTCTAGTATTATTTGAATAAGAAAGTTTAGAACTAAATTTTAAAGACTAGTGATCTCTAGATTATGATCTTATCATAATTCATTGGGTCATTTGTATATGTTTATAACCTCATTAGAAGTGTCATATAATAATGACAATGACTAAAAGTTCATTTCAAGGAATATAAATGAGAGATATAAGTGTGACTAGGGAAGGCCAAAGACCGATCAAATGCCGGTCAACCAGACGAGAACAAAACCGTCAGTCCCACAAAATAGGCCTTTGACGGTCTCGGTCCAATTTTGGCTTAGTCCTCTTCAGCCCTTTGGTCTTGGATCGAGTTGAAAACTAAATTTCTCCTCTCGGTAACTTCTCAGCTCCTTGTAGTCCCTCTTTGATAGAAGTTTCTAAGTGGGAAAACTGCCAGAGAGCAGTGAATCTTCATGAATAGAGGCAAGTTTTTTTCTCTCTATTCCTGATTTCTTGCACCATATTATCTCTGCGGGCTGTGTCAAATGGATTATTTTGTGCCCTAATATATGTCTCTAATGTTTATCAGTTGATGTATCATCTTTTTTTTTTTTTCTTGGATTCGGTCAAAAATAATAATATATTAGTTAATTGACAGTTAGGTATAATTACCATTTAGGGATTCATATGGATCAAATTCAGTGAAATCTTTCTCCAAAGAGCACCCACTATCTATCCTTAGTGTCTCTACACCGATGGCTACATGATCAACCATACTCATCAAATGAGTCGGATCAGATAGTGCTATTCTTTTCGGATAATTCAATGTCCTTCTCTAATATCCCATGAATATGAATATTTAGAACATATGTTTAAAGACTAGTGATCAGTGTAATATGATCTCATCATAATTCAGTTAGTCATTGCATAAGCTCATGAACTTTATTGCAAACATCACACAAGAATGATAATTAATAAATATCATTTCAATGAACATAAACAAGATACATGAAAGTGTGATTGGCTTAAAAAGCCACATAATATCCATTAGTTAGGTAATTCATCATTGACTTCATTATTTTTAGAAAGTGAGGGTGATGAGGAGTGTGAAGAAGATGAAGTAGAAGTTACTTCATGAAGACTCATTTAGAGCAATTCTTCATCGGCTTTGAAAACTTGGTCTTGCGGCAAAGAGTACACCACAAAAGAATTCATTAGTACAAAGAATTATCCAACAAGTATAAAATGTCAAAAACAAAAACTTATTAACCATAGATGTCCCCACTCGGTGGAATTCTATATATGTCATGATTACAACAACATGGGACAAGAGGAAGGTGTTGAATGTAATGACAACAATTTGTCTTAAAGATAGTAAAGGAATTTCTTTACTTATGTTGGAAGAGTGGGTATCGTCTTAAGATTTTTGTAGATGAACTTCTAGATTTTTAGGAGGCCACCGAGATGTTTTCTCAATCAAAGGCCATTACATTGCCTAATGTTACTTCTATTTTTTTATCTTTTTGTTAAATTAATTGAACACATCAATTCTTGCCTTAGGTAATCCTTCTCAAGGTGTGATGGGAAGACCAATGAGCATAGAGCAATCAATGACACTCAAAGGAGCATATACTGCGATGAATTTTTTTTTACTTAAATACGAGCCACATGTAAAAAGAAAGTCAATCTTTCCTATTGCTACAATGCTAGATCCATCTTTGAAATTTGAATTTATTCCAACTGATGAGCAAAGAGTATATCACAAAGACTTTGAAGCATTTGAAGTATATCGAGTACTTTGCTCACAAAGTGAGCCATTATCTAATACTTCTACAACTTGTTCAAAAATGATGGGTTGAATTAATAAAGTGCAAAAGGAAGAAAAACATAAATATCTTATTACAAAAAAACAAATATTTGATAAAATATTTGATTATTTGGATGACTCTCAAGTTGAATGCTCTCATTTTGATGCTCTACAATGGTGGTGTAAGATTGGGTCTGAAAAATATCTACGACTTGTAATGTTAACAAATGGGTTTCTCTCCGTTTGTGCTTGGAGCTCTACATCAGAGCATCTTTTCTCATCAAGAGAGGGGATTGTAACATACAAAAAAGGGGAAATTATCTCCAAGAACTGTATCTATTTTGATGTTCTTAAAATCGTGGGGTAAAAAGGATATAACTAGATAAGGATGAAGAAGAATTTGGTGAAGATGCAAACTAAATTTCATGCTATTATGCTTTCTTCTTCTTTGTTTCAAATCAGTAAGTATCATCAGTAAGGTTTTTATGACTATGAAATTTTATTTTTTATGAATAGAAGTTGATATGTTTATATCTTTTCAGGTACGCATATCCAAGGGACGAGATAGACTAAAATTAAGACTGAACCAAACTGTGACTGAGGTTGACCGAGGATGAGACTAGGCTTTGACTTTCCGTCATCCAATACTGGTATATCACGATACTGTCATCCAGTAACCGATAACCATTACTTGATAATGTCATCCAATTGTGGATAGCAAATATCGGATTGTTGATGAGAATAGGAGCAGTACTAGATGACAACAGTACAGCTGGATGATGGATGATAGTACTAGATGATAGACAATGGTATTGGGTGATGGATGACGTTGCTAGATGACAGATAATGGTACCTTATCTGCCACTCGTAGAGAGAAAAAAAGACCAACATGGTCGGAGAAGAGCTTTTCCCAAAGGGGTGAAATGGAAGGGGGGCCCTAGCAATGAATATAAATGCTAATTTTGGGACTCTCTCGGATGACTCGTTGCTACCGCGTTGCACCATTGAAGCCTTCTAAAGAAGCTCTTCATTCCTCATGTTGTGCCAAACCCACTTTATTTAAATCGGTTCCTGTAGATCCTTGAGAGAGACGTTTGGTTTTGATGGGGGGAGATTGGGAGGGGTGGAATTGTGATGAAGGAGTAGAGTTGGATTGGGGTGACAGAGTTTAGAAAAAAGGAGAAGAAGCCAACAGAGAGAGAAAATGAGAAGAAGCCTCCACATTTGCTATTTCTCTTTGATCTTGAATGTAGAACTCTACAAAAATGGGAGTCCTTTTCAGCCATTCCCCCTGGGGAATATTAGAAAATTTCTCTAATCGGATATTGATATCTGATATCGATATCCGATATCGACATCCACACTTTTGTCATTAGCGGATGTTAGTATCGAATATCGATATCGATATCGGAAACCAGATATCGACATCCATCTACCGATATTCGACACCTAGATATTAGTATCAATTACTATAGGTATCGGGTACCGTTTAAAGGTACCCCATGCGATTACCGCCACAGATACCGGTCAATAAATGGTTGAACCCTAACCTAGATCAAGATCGAATTAAGATTTTCGATCGAATGGTGTGCCAAAAAATTGACCGTAATGATGGATATTATGTGGCCTATAAGCCAATTACACTTTCATGTATCTTGCTTATGTTCATTAAAATAAAATTTATTCATTATCATTCTTGTGTGATGTTTGCAATGAAGTCCATGAGCATGTGCAATGACTAAGTAAATTATGATGAGATCATAATATAGTGATCATTAGTCTTTAAACATATGTTCCAAACATTCCTATTCGTGAGATATTTCAGAAGGACATTGAATTATCCGAAAAGAATAACATTAATTAATCCAACTCATATGATGAGTATGGATGATCCTATAGCCATCAGTGTGGAGACACTAAGGATAGATAGTGGGTGCTATTTGGAGAAAGAGTTCACTGAGTTGATCCGTATGAATCCTTGAATGGTATCATACTTAACTGTCAATGAGGTTGATTCGTGTCATGGTTGTGTATGTGGTCCTTTGACTGGAGACACCAAAGACATCTTGTGGATGGATGATCGTATTTTGATTATGACTTACGAATCCCTAGCCACATGATATCTAAAACGTCATATATTGGATACGACATAAAGTCCACGAAGATGATTGTGTGTTCAAGATGGGATCATCCACCCTCAGTATTTGAGGAGATTAACTCAAGGAATGAGATGCGATGAAATCCTTGGCCAAGGTAGTAGAAATATCGAAGGAGTTCCCGATGATTTCGACACGCATCAGTACTAACTTGAGTGACCGATAAGGGTTTGACAGTTGACTATACCCTAAGTCATTCATCAATCTAATGTAAATGAAGTATTATACATACATGGTAATCGATGACGAGAAGGTTCTATAAGTGAGTTCTTACATACTCTATATCTCCTAGTGTACGTGGTGTAGCTTGGCACCCAACGGGCTAGCAGCTCAACCTATCGATTGGTTTAAATTGATTCTTGATGAATTAATTTATATGTGGATGTAGATAATTAATTAAGGTTAACCAATAAGGTGTCATTTGGTCTATAGAGTTATTAACTAGTGAGATATATAGACCTAGAGGGTCACACACATAAGGTTTACGGATGTTGGTGGATATAGACATAATTATGAGAGTTTTTATGAAAAACCTCTGGGAAGGCCATGTGCCGCCATATGGGAACACCATGTGGTGCCACACTGATGGGATCTAAGGCTCGAAAAGCTTTCCAAATCTTTGTCTAAGATAATGATTGCAGCGGAAGGTGTTGAATCAAAACATTCAACATCGTGGAAGCACCAAGAATAGATGATCTCATCATCCATTCTAGGTGATCCTATCATGTAGTATAGAATAAAATTCATACTTACTTGGATCATCTGAAAGAGTTCTTCAACCATTCAAGCGTCCGGCCTCTAGCGGTATCCACACAGTCTCCAAACGATTGGATCTCCTCTTGAACACTCGTCACCACGAGAGGAAGAGAAGAGGGAGGAGAAGTTCCACTAGGCTTGCATGGGTACCTCTATTATGGTCGTTCTCCCCCTATTTATAGACTTTGGGAATGTGAACTTTTCACAAAAACCCTTATTATTATGTCTATATCTACCGACGTCCATTGACCTTATGTGTGTGACCCTCTAGGTCCATATATCTCGCCAGTTAATGACTCTATCAACCCAATAACACTTATTGGTCCTTCTCATCAATTAACTATATCAACATATAGATTAATTGAATAAGGATCGATTTAACCCAATCGACAGGTTGAGTCGCCAGCCCAGTGGGTGCCAAGCTACACCACGTGCTCTAGGAGATATGGAGTATATTAGAACTCTTTCATGGAACCCTGCCGTCATTGGTTACCGTGTACGTATAATCCTTCATCCACACGAGACTCATGAATGACTTAGGGTATGGTTAATTGTCAAACCCTAATCGGTCACTCAATTTAGTACTGATGCGAGTAGGAAATCATTGAGAACAACTTCTCTAATATTTCCACTACCTTGGCCAAGGATTTACTCGCATCTCATTCCTTGAGTCAATCTCCTCATATACCGAGGGTGGATGATCCCATCTTGACCACTCAATCACCTTTGCGGACTTCATGTCGTATCCAATCTATGACGTTTTGGAGATCCCATGGCTAGGGGGTCTGGTGGCGTACGACCCCCGTCGCCACCAAGGCATGACACTACGGCGCCAGAGGAGCCGACACCCGTGCGCGTCCAGCCCCTCGAACAGGCGAAGACGAAGGATGCCGAGTTTCACTACACCAAGTGAGGACCTCATCTCGCCACGACACATTTCACAGGGCTCGCGCGCGCGTTGAGTTATCTTTCCAGTTTTTATTTCATTATGAACTTTATTAGCCCGCACGTGTTTAAACGGGCTTTTGCATATCTTCTTCTCTCCCTTTCAGGCTTTCGGGTGGGCTCTTCCCTTTTTCGGGACCCCATTCGTTAAGCCCTTCTCTTTGTGGACCTTTTTCTATTTTTTTATGATTATGTTAGGTGTGGGTTGTGGGCCTCAAGTGGGCCCTTTCCTCTCTCGGCCCACTATGGGCTCTATAAGAGGGGAAGGGACCCCCCCACAAACCCTAGCCGTCATTTGAAGAAAGAAAATAGAACTCTCTCTCTCAAGTGGCTACTCAAGGAAGATCAAGGAAGGAGACCAACCGCCGTCTCCGCCGCCGCCACCGCCGCCGCACCTCCACGTGCCGCCGCCGAGACCGCCGCCTCCCCTTGCCTTGGTCACGTTACTCCATCGTGTAGTCTACCTGCCGCCGCCGTCGCCACAGGCCGCCGCCATTGCCGCCGCCGGAAAGTTGCTCCACCTCCCCTCCTCCTCCACAGACCCCTTTGCCTTCCCCTCCAAGTTCCCGCCGTCCCTCCCCACTTCCCACGATCCCCTGCATACTCCCGGCCATTCCCCTTCCTCCACCTCCCGATTCTCCACGATTCCTGTTACCCCCTCCCAATCCCTGCATCGCACTGCACCCAGCCTCCCACCCCGCGCGCGGATCCTCTGCCAAAATCCCGGCGCGGGACCATCCCCCCTGCACATTTTCCCTTCCCTCGGTCGCCTTCCCTCTCCCCCTCCGGGTCAATTCCCAATTTTGCACCCTCTCGTCACCTACGTTATTCTCCACGAGGTCTCCATGTCCCAAAATCGTTGACACCCGTGGGCGAAATCCCATCCCGGTTCACCGCGGTTAATCCCGTCGCCTAGCTCCCCTTCCCCAAAATCCCCCATCCCTTGCCCTGTTCAAAATTTGGGGTTTACCGGAAATTTTCATCACCGCCCATCCGAATTCCTGACCACGCCCACTGATCCACCTTCTCCCACCAACCGTCCCGGAACTCGACCCTACCCTCTTCCCCATTTTCGGAATTGCCACACAAAAAAAAACCCCTCACCTGTCCGCGACCCCATTTACGCATTTAATTCATCGAACGCGCTTTCTCCAAACTTTCGCAAACATCCGAGCCTCTAATCGCCAGACGGATCTCACTCCTTCTCTCCACCGAATCACGATCTTGCCTTTCCCCCCTCCCCTTTATTTTCTCTACTTCCCTCACGGGAAACCATTTCCCCACGCCCTCCGCCCCCGTCTGACGCCGAGCGCGCGATCATCCTACTCCCCCCTCGAGCAGATCCTCTTGAGCCTCCCGCCTGAAATTGCGCGCATTCGCCACACGCTGATTCCCGCAGGCCTAGAATTTCCCCTCGCTACCGACCCAGCCCCTTTGGCTTGCGTCCCTTCTGCACGCCCAATTGGACATTCCCACCCCATTCCCATTTGCTCCGGAGCGTGTTCCACTTTGACCCACTCTACTTGCTAGAGCACCCTGAGGTCATCATCCTCTCTACACGTGCCGGAGACTCCACCACGATCGTGATCCCACCATTGAGACCTACCTCGACGGACCGCCCGTGCCGCGTACGAACGACCCCAAACTTCACGACTGACTGGGCTCGCGCCCCGCAGGTTAGGCACACATTCCCCTTTATTTTACGACAAGTCTATATTTCCTTCAGTATTTCCCGCACCGTCTCCGCCGCCTTCGGGATTTAGTATCGGCGAGTGTTTAGACGACTTGATAGGATTCCAAGCATGGTCCAACCCGTCGGGTTGACTGGCCGAGCTCCCTCGACGACTCACGGCCTTACGCCCGCGAGGACGTGGACCGGAAGGACTCTCGGACTTACTCTACTCGGCGCACCCCAGGGACTACGGCGACGACATTGGAGGTGGCACTCTGCTTGATTGCATCATTAGTTTATTTCATCATATTAGAGCTCCCCTAGTCCACCCCTAGGATCACGGTGTGAGACCAGTTCGCACCCCAGTCCTGCATCAGGGTCGTAAGTCATAGTCAAAACATGACCATCCATCCACAAGATGTCTTTGGTGTCTCAGGTCAAAGGACCACGCACACAACCGTGACATGAATCAACCTGATTGACAATTTAGGTATATTACCATTCAGGGATTCATACGGATCAATTCAGTGAACTCTTTCTCCAAAGAGCACCCACTATCTATCCTTAGTGTCTCCACACCGATGGCTATAGGATCAACCATACTCATCATATGAGTTGGATTAGATAGTGCTATTCTTTCCGGTTAATTCGATGTCCTTCTCGAATATCTCACGAATAGGAATATTTAGAACATATGTTTAAAGACTAGTGATCACTATATTATAATCTCATCATAATTCACTTAGTCATTGAACATGCTCATGGACTTCATTGCAAACATCACACAAGAATGACAATGAATAAATTTCATTTCAATGAACAAGATACATGAAAGTGTGATTAGCTTATAGGCCACATAATATCTATCAAAACCTCATACCAAATGTCTATAAATAGGGAGAGAATTACCACATCTGGAGGTTCCCATGCAAGCCTTGTGAAAATTCTCTCATTTCTTCTCTTTCTCTCTTGGTGAAGAGCTTTGAAGAGGATATCCAACCATCAGGAGACCGTGTGGATACCGCTAGAGGCTAGACACATGAATAGCTTCAAGAACTCTTTTAAGGAAACCTTGTAAGTATGTTTTCTCATTCATACTAGATGATATGATCATCTGTTCTTGGTGGCTTGGTATTTTGAATATCCGATTCAATGTTTTCCGCTGCATTCGATGTTTTGATCAAAATTTCGAGAGTTTATCGACCTCAGATCCCAACAATGGTATCAGAGCCAAGTTCTACTCGTCGAGAGCTTTCCAACGAGCCCAAAAACATCCAAAACGGATGAGAAATGAGGGAGATATGATCATTTGAAGATGAATCATAATAAGAAGAAAAAAAAATTGTTTTTGTTTTTCTTCGTGTGGGGCCCACCGTTTCCCAATTTTGAAAGCAAGATCGGAGCTGGTCAAACCCCCTCCCATCAGAACCCACTACGTAATCAAGACTGCCCAACCATAAGTGTGATTGTCTTGCAGACCACATAATATCCAACACTTGAGAGAGTTCAATGGAAGTGAGAACTCAATGCTGGCAGAATATGGGAGGGGCGGCAGCGAGCTATCATTGGTGAGTACATGGGCAGCGACACTAGTGCACTTGTGCATATACAAGTAGGCAAACAGTTGTGGCAATGGCAGTCGTAGAAAGAGGAGACAGTAGCAGCGGCCCAAGAAACCCTAGAATTCCAAGGGAGAGAGGAGACGATAACAAGGGAAGGGATATATCCTAAATGAAGCTGGGTTTCCGTTGTAACTAACTTGTAAAAGTCAAAACTTTCAATGCACCAAGTCTTTTAATCTCAATTTCATTTTTGGATGTAAATTTAATTTTCTTCCTCTCATAAATAACAAAAAAATGAGATTAGGGATGAATTAGTTTTATACTTGAAACTGACGCCATCGTTGACATTCCACCGTGGTCAACGCCAAAACCGTACCCACAAATTTTATTACATCGCTGCATGCTGACGTGATCAGACGGCTAGGATCACGTCGCACCCCAAAGAACAGCAAACCTTAAAAGAAACTCGCGGAACATCACAACAGGACTGGAATATACCAGCCGCAACCGCGGTACTAAACTACCGCCGAAAAGTTCTTTCTGTTCTGCCACCAGAAACCTCCGCTCCCTCCGGATTTTGAACTGATTCTACTCCGTTCAATTGCTCGTGTGTTTTGCATTCCCTCGTCGGATTCGTCTTTTGAATCAATGGAGAAGGGAGAGAGGAAGAGAAATCAATTGTGAACTGCTTCGGGAGCGACGTTATGATGATGGAGAGTCATGGTAAAGACAGGGAAGAGCGCTCCGAGTCGCTTCCGCCTGAGGAAAGGTGCTCCAGGAACGATGGGAAGCAATGGAGGTGCAAGAATAGGAAAATGCCTAATAAGGCTTTATGTCTGGATCATTATCAGAAATCTAGGGCTAAGGCGGGGAAATCAAAGAATGGGAAGCGCGGGAAAGGGAGAGTGCGGGGTTTTCATTCTAGGCATATGGTTTTGAATGGAAGAGATGCAGACTCTGATTTCAGGAAGCCGGATAAGCCGATTTCTGATAGTGATGCCTCAGAGGTTTGAGCTCAGGCTTGAATTAGACTTCTCTGTTCTTCGTCGGAATATGAATTTGCAGAATTTTCTTTTCAGGTGGAGATGGAGAGTGATTCAGATTTTTTTGAAGAGAGAATGAAAAAGGGAAGGAGAAGAAAATTCATGGGGTCGAATGGGGAGAGAGAGAAATTAGAAAGCTCCGATGCTGAAATGAAGACTAAATGTGCTCCCACTTCCATTGCTCTGGATGAAAGACCTGTGGCTGGAAGTGACATGAACGGAGGGACTGACAAGGTCGACTAGTTCAATTGAATTTGGTTCTTTTGCTTTGTAATTCTGATGTAAATCCTTTTTCTACAGAATTCCAAGAAGAGGGCTGCAACTTCAAGCTCCCTAATGTGCCATCAATGTCAAAGAAATGATAAAGGCAGGGTGGTATACTGCTCAAAATGCAAGCGGAAGCGCTATTGCATACCGTGCATCGAAAGATGGTGTGAATCTTTCATTCTTTTATCACGTTCTTTGATGATTGAGTTATTTATGTTTCTTAGATACTCTCATTATCGCAGAAAGCAATGTGAAAAAGAAAAATTGCAGTGCTGTCAAACATTCATGTATTGTTTTCTAGATTTTGGACTAATTTCTTATAAGATTCTCAGTACATATGTTCATCCGGATTCTTATCTTTCTCTAGTTGCCGAAGACTGGAAAATATAGGTCCTTGGCTCAATATCTAGTTTTTGATCAAAATATGAACGAAATGGTTGGTAGAGAGATGCCCTTTTTTTTACCTAGGTCAGGCAGAAAAATGACGGTTCATATAATAAAGGAGGGAGAAAGAAAGAGACAGAGAGAGACTCCAATTCTTCTGAGCGAATTATTTATTATTTATCGTTGAAAATTATAATGTTTTTTCAGGTATCCTCAATTGACCGAGATTGACATTGCAGAAGAATGCCCCTTTTGCTGCAATAACTGCAACTGCAAACAGTGTCTGCGATCAAATGGCAAAAGACTGGTGATTTATTCATATCATTGCCAATAATTAATCCATTCATATGGTTTAATCTTATCTTGCTATGGTTATTTGTTCAGTCTTCAAAGAAGAAGTTGAATCGGGAAGATAAGATAAGTCACCACTCTTACCTTTTAAGTATGGTGCTTCCTGCTCTGAAGAAAATCGTGGATGAACAGAGAAGAGAAGTAGAAATTGAAGCTGACATTAGAGGTATGGGTCAACATGTTTGGCTCTCCTATCGTAGACTTTGAAAATTTTCTATGACTCATGTCTTGCTTGAATGAACAGGACTAGTTCCAGCTGATGTTAAGTTGCTGCAAGCTGAATGTAATCCTGATGAGCGCATGTTTTGGTAAGTTCCATGGATCTAAATTATTAATTATAATTAACTATTAATATTGCGTCATTACTTTGCAGTGACAATTGCAGAACATCTATCGTTGACTTCCACCAAAATTGTCCCCTCTGTTCATATGATCTCTGCCTAAACTGCTGCCAGGAGATTCGCTCTGTAAATGGGAAGCTACAGAAAAACCCTTCGGATGAGTCTTACCCTGTCAAGGAAGGGAGAATCTACTGTCCTCCCAAGCAACTAGGTGGATGTGGAAACTCCACCTTAGAACTGAAGACATTGTTTGGCGATGATTGGCTGGTTAATTTAATGGAGAAGGCCGAAGACTTAGCTAATAAGTTCAAATGTCTAAAATACCCTGAAGCATGTCCCTGCTTCAACTTATCTAACCATAAGAATAACAAAGAACTGAGAAAAGCTTCTAATAGAACGGAATCAGCAGACAACTATCTCTTCTGCCCGATGGCAAGAGACATCAGAGATGGAGATGTGGCGCATTTCCAGAAGCACTGGATGAGAGGCGAACCAGTTATTGTTCAAGGTGTTTTGGAATCAACATCTGGATTGAGCTGGGAGCCGATGGTTATGTGGCGGGCTTTACGCGAGAAGACAAAATCAAAGGCTCTAAGTGAGCATCTTGACGTCAAGGCCATTGACTGCTTAGACTGGTGCGAGGTCTGTACTATATGTCCTGTCAAGTATTTGCATTTCTAGTAACCATTGATGTTTTGATAATTGTGTTTCTGTCATACAGGTGGAGATTAACATACACCAATTCTTCAGAGGATACACTGAAGGCCGCGCCCACAGCAATCACTGGCCAGAAATGCTAAAACTGAAGGACTGGCCACCGGCCAATGCTTTTGAGGAGAGACTGCCACGTCATGGCGCCGAGTTCATCAGCACTCTGCCTTTCAAGGAATACACAGATCCTCTCTATGGGATTCTTAATCTTGCAGTGAAATTGCCGAAGAATGTTATTAAGCCCGATATGGGCCCAAAAACTTATATTGCTTATGGGCTAACTCATGAACTCGGGAGGGGTGATTCTGTTACAAAGCTGCATTGCGATATGTCTGATGCGGTGAGGAGTTATTTAATAACGTTTGTTGTGATAATACTCATCTTTTGTCCTCTGATTTTTTTATCCCAGGTCAACGTGTTGACCCACACATCAGAAGTAGTTCTTACAAATGGTCACTTATCTAAGATCAAAAAATTGAAGGAGAAGCATCGAGCTGAAGATGAGAAAGAGAGGGAACAAATGGGCCTAGACCATCAGAGGAATTCAGAAAATGGGTCCCATGGTACGATATCCGTAGAAGATAGAAAAGCACGTTTCTGCCCCTGCGACAGCAGCAGAAGCCAGAATTCTTTCTTAATCCAGTGTGATGAAAATGGAAGTAATGCAAGCTGCAGTCTGAAAGAGGAGCACGACGCTTCTGGTTTGTCTGAAATTACAGAGGAGAAATCTGCAGTTGTCCCAATCATTAGGACATTTGAAAGGAGAAGAAAGAGGTCTCAATCATGTTTGGATGTGACACTTGAAAAAAATATGGGTTCTTGTCTACGCTCATCAGAGAATTTGGAGAAATTTAATGGGTCATGTTTAGATCCTTCGGTTTCTGACTGTGGGAATGAATTATTTATGGCGGAAGATGGCGCATTGTGGGACATTTTCAGAAGAGAAGACAGCGAGAAGTTGAAAGATTATCTGAGAAAGCATTGCCGGGAGTTTAGACATCTTCATTGCGACCCGATTCAGAAGGTGATTCGTCTTTGTCAAACCCAGTTCTTGTGTTTTATTGTTGTTTATTTGTTCCTTGTGATCGTGATATATGATCATCATCATCACCAACAGCAGCAAACTGTGGTTGCTCGTGCTTTTGATGATGACGATGATGATCATCATCACCATCATCATCAAGAGAAGGTTTTTTTGTTGTTCATGGTTTCGATCACCGTGGTTAAGTTTATTAGCTGATGATGTTAAAGTTAAAGTGGTTGATGGTGGTGATAATAAAGATTTCCTTCTTGTTTTTTATGACGATTTAATGAAGTAATGGTGATAGCCTCTTTATTAGGACCATGATAAAGATTTCTCTGATATTAATAATGATAATGACAAGATTTTTTTTCCGATGATAATTGTGATGAAGGTCTTGTTGTTGAAAATGGTCTCACCAGCGAGATTGCTCCCTTGATAATCAAGATCACTGTCATAAAAATTCTGTTGATGATCAAGATAAGAATATCTATTTTGATGATCATGATTATCTTGATAAAGATTTATCCGTCAATGATCATGATGATCATAAACATGATAAAGTTTTATGTTTGATGTTAGTCATAATAAAGGTTTTGCTCTTGTCAATAATGACGATGATGGTATTATCAACGATGATCATGATGGTGTTGATTTTTTTTGGCCTGCCTGTTCAGGTAGAGCATCCCATCCACGACCAAATCTTCTACTTGACGATGGAGCACAAAAGAAAACTCAAAGAAGAATACGGTAGGTCATCATTCTCGTTTTCATAATTAATTATTTCAGAAATTGTGGGTCGGTCACCGATTATTTCGGGTGATCGTACAACGCACTTTAAAAAATAAATAAATTTCAGAGCCCATAAAAAAATTCAATTTAGATATTCAATTGGACTGAAGATGAATTTTATTTTTTCAGGAATTGAACCGTGGACCTTCGTTCAAAAGCTAGGAGAAGCAGTCTTCATCCCAGCCGGTTGTGCTCACCAGGTCCGAAATCTCAAGGTAAACCAGAGTCATCGAGTTGACTTATCGTCAGACTGATCTGGAAAGTCAACCACTTGACTCTTTCGCAGTCGTGCATCAAAGTCGCCCTTGACTTTGTCTCCCCCGAAAATGTCAATGAGTGCATCAGTCTGACCGAAGAATTCCGGAAGCTTCCTCTCGAGCACCGCGCCAAAGAAGACAAGCTCGAGGTCTGCTCTTAAGTCAACGCTTCCTTCCCTGCTATTGATTTCTATTCCATGTGTCGACGCTAAAGTCAACTTCTTCGACCAGGTGAAGAAGATGATGGTCTATGCCACCTCCAAAGCCGTGGAGAAGCTACAGAAATACAGACACGAGGAGTCAAAGTCCCCGCGTTGACTTCTTTTACGTGGTTTCTATTCCTCTCTTGCCTAGGAGAACCAAATGGAGGAGCTTCCTCCTGGCGCTGTAAACTGGATTAGGGTTTACCAGGCGACCACCGCTGTAAGCTTCTCTGAGGAAGACAGTATGTTTTCTCCCTTTCGTTGATAGATAAAATATCCCTGGATGATCGAGAAATAGATCCCTGATGTTCATATCTATACAAAAAGCTTTCCTAAACTGGCTGATCTTCTCCACTTCGGCCATTTTCTCCACCGTCAAATCTAAGAACTCGTGAACAATCCCCACTGCCCGTTTCTCCAATCGCCGGAACGCCGCCTTGGTTCTGCCGGCGGCGGGGCCGCCGCCGTACGGTCCCTGATAGGGCAGACGCTGCCATTCATTTAATTTTGATCTGAAATTCTTAGTCAGCTTCATTCCGGGGGGAAACTCCTGCTTAAACCCGTATTTGACTTCCGCTTCGTTACTATTCTTCAATTGTCGGACCCTCCACTTCTCCACCACCGGCGTAATTTCTGGAACCTCGCAGACGAGTTTCAGGAGGTGTGTATTCTTCTCCTTTGGATTCTCCACCAGAGAGAAGATCTCAGTGTTCCGGGAGATGACAGATTCCTCAAAATCGTCGGGAAACCCTAGTTCTCTCCACATTCTGAATACGGCACGAAGAGGAACGTTTCTCGAAGGGGATAAGGCCAGCAGCCGGATCAGACTCTCGGCGGCGAGATCTCCGCCGGTAGCGTCGGATTCCTCGCGAGAGATCGCCGCCGCCTCTGAAGTCAGCCGGACATCGCCGCCGGAGATGGAGAAGATGTGGGGGTACCGGCGGAGGAAGTAGGCGGCGGAGCGATTGAGGCGCAGTTTCTGAGCGGCGGAGGACAGGAGATCCAGGGGTAGGGTCTCTCCGGGAGAGGCGAGGATGAGATCTTGTACGGCGGTGACCTTGAGAAGGTTCTTGTAGCCGTCCATGAGCTTCTCGAAGGTGGGATCCATGGCTCTTGAAGCCACGTACTGAGCTGAGGTCGTGTACGAGTTCCACTGAAGGAGCTGGTGGCCACCGCCGGCGAGGCGGCGAGCTCCGACTCTGATCATGGCGGCGGAATTTAACTATTCTCAAGGGAAATTTGAAACCCAAAAGTCCAAGACCCTCTACGGCTAGCTTAGTCTACTATTGGGCCTTGATAAGGTCCAAAAGCGCTGAAGTAGCGAGCTCTATCCAAAACAGTACCGCGAGCTCCATCCCTGATCATAGGCTCATAGCAGAGAGTTCTTAGAAGTCGGCCCTTGTAAAGCCCAATAATTCGAGGATATCCGGCCCATGATCATGAGGATGCACCCTAATTTGTTCCTCAATCACGAGATCCAGAATCTGATGAGATCAGATATGGGTTTGGAGTAATTTACGATATCTGAGACCGCGAAGCGGTGACGTTGACTTTTCTTCCACCGGAAAAAAAGAACATGAAATGCCGAAATTTCGGAGGGATTGGGTGATGCGCTAGTGAGATCGAGTATGGTTGACTTAAATATTCAGGCGGACGGTGACAGAGAATAAAAAATGGAGGGAGTGGATGACTTTTTGGTGCCCACCGTCAGTCAGTCAATCCTACAATATTTCCGAGCTCCAGCGAATGGCGTGATTTTCTTGAGAGAGAGAGAGAGATAGATATTGATATATATTGAGAGAGAGAGAGAGAGAGAGAAAGAGGTAGGTCTGTCTGTCTCAGGAGACTGATCGCCAGCGGCGAGGTTGGTGAAGGCCAGAGCGGTGCTCGTTTAATGCCTGACATGGCGCTGACAAGCAGCAGCCATTAAATTTTCTCCATATCGCCATTCTCTAGAGAGGGAAAACTAGAGAGAAGAAGTGTTTCACACGGACGCTGTGGTTATTTCTATAAGCGATATAAGGCCACTGTTTCCGCACCCCCTCTCTCTCTCTATCTACGAACGTTGACAAATGAGAGAGAAGGATGAGTCCTGGGTCAACTGTAAATCGGTAATTTCTCGTGCGGGTGAACTCAGAAGTTTGCATTTTAATCCGTCTGGGCTCTGACGGAGTTGTTCCCCCTTTCTCTCTCTATCCATTTCTGCGCTGGTGACGTCGGTTAGATGGTGTCCTACCTTTTACCACGGAAATGGAGGAAGATTACGCGTACGGCGGCGGCGCGATCTTTCTCTCTCTAAAACGTACGGACCGCCGCAACTAGCCACATATCTAGTGTACGCATCGGACACTGTTTTAGGTTAATAACGTAAACACCCTTGTTGTTGGAGGCTGCAGAGGCTTGGAATTGAGGGCAGATCCGGTAAACCTTAATGGCGGATAGACGGGCGACTGTCGGCCAGCTTTTGGGAGAAAACTGTAGTGACGGCGCTTCCTTTTTAACTGGCGTGCGGGAAGAGTTCGCGCACTTCCATTCCGCCGCGGTACACTTACCGCTTCCTCCTGTCTCGCTCCAGCAATCCATCTTCTCTCCTTCCTCGAAGATTACTCCGTTTCACTTTCTTTCTTCTCTCTACATCCTTTTTCCCTCACATTCTTTCTGAAGGAACCTCCCCCTAAACGGTTCCCCCTCTCTCTACTATGATAAACCACGAGAGTGGAGAAGTGGCGAAGAAGACGCCATCAAAAGACAGACACAGCAAAGTAGACGGTAGAGGGAGGCGGATCAGGATGCCGATAATCTGCGCCGCAAGAGTCTTCCAATTAACTCGAGAACTGGGTCACAAAACAGACGGTCAAACGATTGAATGGCTACTCCGTCAGGCAGAACCCGCGATAATCGCCGCAACCGGATCCGGCACGACTCCTTCTTCTCTCTCCTCCATTAACGGTAATCTCCGGAGCTCCCAAACCAGTCAAATTCCCCCAGTTATTCTCGGAAAGCGTCTGAGAGTCGAAGGGGAGGATGATGATGGAGGAAAGGGAAGTTTGGGGGGATTTGGGCGGTTCCTGCTGGGTCGCAAGAATTAGGGCAGATGTGGAGTTTTGCTGCTCCGGAGATGATGATTCAGCCGATGGCGGCTATGGCGGGGAATCATCTTTTGCCTGTTGCTCAGAGGCATATGAACTTCCTCGCTTCTTTGTCTAGTGCTTCTGCTGCAGGGAAAATGGACGAAGAAAGGCGTTGAATTTTTTGCTTTTGAGCTTTGCTTCATTTAAGGTTGTGGCTGGTTACTTCATACTCTCCTCCTTTTTCTTATTTTCTCTCTCTTGTGAAGCGAACGGAGGGTTCAGCTTTCCTCTCGCTCCATCTTCCACACTCCAGATAAAGTTCTCTTTTTATCTTGTAAATTTCTGCCGTCGCTTGTTGCCGTTAATACCGGTTGATCTCTTTGAGAATGATCCGGTCGAGAAAACGGTGGAAAATCGAAATCTCTAGAGTCCTCTCACTCTCTCTCTCTCCCTCTTACAATTTTGTTTCGTTCTCCAGCTTCTGTGTTCATCTCTTTCTGCTAATCACAGCCGGAGAGAATGGTCTCAAGAAGAAGAGGATTTCATTTCTCTAGAGATAAATAGAGTTCTCTCTCTCTCAAGATGTAATTGCCTCTGTATCCTCTAGCGTTTCTATATCCATTCATCTCAGAGACGATGATCCTCTCTCTCTCCTTGTCTCTACAGACAGAATTTTATTTGATTTCACTCTCCGTTTCAGGTTGTTTATCGAGGTAAAGCCTGAGAGGCTGAGAGCATATTTCCCATGAATTGCACTGAGCATTAGGGTTTCATCTCTCTCTCTCTCCCCCCCCTCCGCCCCCCCGGATGAATTCTTTCTCTGCTCCCTCTCTCTCTACCGCGCGCTCGTGCGCGTTCGTATTTCTGCTTCCATTTATTGTTCTTAAACACAGCTGATCTAGGAGTAGTCGACGGAGGATAAGGCTTTCCTCTCTGTTCATCTCTCTCGCTACTTGTTCCTCGGTTCACGAATGAAGATCTCCGAAAAACCCTAAAAGCGTAGTTTCTACGCAAATAGGAAGAAGACGACGGCGGAGGGGATCCACCGATATCCTCGGTCGTCGAGAGTAGAAGAAAAAGACGATGCGTATACCGTACTACAGGCCGTGGCTTTCCATTTCATTGGCAGACGAATCTGAATGAAGACGGATTTTTTGGGAAAGCCATCCACGTGAGTAAATATTCTAACCTACGACGTTGCAGAGTTTCGCCGCCAGGAAACCAAATGTGAAGTGAGTTAGGGTTATTTGGGTTCAAAGAGTTGACTTTATACTTATTAACTCTCTCTAGAGGGTGCGTCGTTAAACAGATAAGACCTATTCTCCTGGTTCTTCAGAGAGTCGGATACAGTCAATTTTTTTTTCAATGGGCGTACTTGAATTTGCGAAGCGCTTAACACTGCTCAACAATCGAGGTCACTGTCAGCAGACGCAGAAGTTTTCTCTCTCTAGAATGGGTCTTTTCTAAGGGAGCTACTCTATTAACTTCAAGGCTCTCTCTCTCTCTCTCTCTCTCTCTCTAAGAAAGTCATGACCCAACATTCATCTCTCTCACAGGGTACAAGCCCTAACTCCACCAACATAGACCATGACAGCAACACCTCTAGACATCGCGGGCACCAGACCAAAGACTGAGACCCAAGTGTCATTTAATATTAAGGTCTATTTTTTTATTTCAATTTGTAATCTCTCATTTTTCAAAGGCCTAAACATGGAACATATATATAGATATATAGATAGATAGATAGATATTAGATTTAGAGTTATCTTTTGAGTTAAGAAATTCTTTTTCTTCTTAAATGTGTGACCTTTAGATTTGATAGATATTATGTGGCCAAATAATACTTGTCTCATTTACATTGATTGAAATAAAATTTATTCATTATTATTCTTGTGTGAGGACATTTATGATGATGTCCATAATCATACATAAATACTAAGTAACTTAATTAGAGATCATAATATAATGATCATTAATTTTTATATACATGTTCTAAACATTCTTATTTGAGAGATATTCAAGAGGGACATCAATATATTAGAAAAGAATTATACTATCTAGTCTAACACATATGAGGAGAATCGTTGATTTTGTAGCCATTAGTGTAATGACACCAAGGGCAGATAATGAGGCTTTTTAGAGAAAGAGATCATTGAATTGAGAAAGAGATCCCTTTGGGTTTCAAACTGCACCACGTGCTTTGTCTTCTTATAATAGTCATTCATCAGTCTCAAGTTGATGGAAGATTATGCACTCTATAATTCCTAAAGCACATGGTATAGCTTGACACCTAAAGGGATGACAACTCAACTAGACAAGTGGGTTAAATCAATCTCTACTAAATAATTTGTGTCAATTTAGATGATTAATAAGGTTGACCAACAAGTCTTATTAAATAAATAGAGCTTCTAACTAGCTAGATATATGAACATAGAAGGTCAAACACATATTGTTGAATAGATGTTAATAGATAAAGATATAATTCTAAGGGGTTTTTATGAAAATTTTACATACCCAATGTTTATAAATAAGGGGAAAATAACTACACCAAAGGGTGTCCATGAAAACTTTGTCAAAATCTCTCTCCTTTCTTGCCATTCTCTCTAGGAGAGGAGCTAGAATAGGAGATCTAGTCATCCAAAGACAATGTGGATACGGCATGAGGTTGGACATTTAAGCAGTTTCAAAGAACTCCTCTATGGAATCCTATAAGTGTATTTTTGATCTACAGTAGATGATATAATCATTAGTTCTTAGTGCCTTGTCAATTTTTCTGTTCGATTCAATGTCTTCTATTGTGTTTGACATTTTGATCAAAATTTTGAGGTCTTATCAAACCTTAGATCCTAATAGGATGTGCTGCAATTGTCGCCACATGTAGTCAATCCTGCACTAGATCTTGCCCTTTTCTAGTTGTGTCTACATCACACTTGCTCTCTTTCTCTTTCATAGTCTTCATTCACACCTTATTGTCTATTATTTTTATCATTATCTAGTTCAAAACCTTGGCAAGACAAATTCGTGGGTCATTGAAAACACTCAAAGACGCGTCAAAATGATTCCCAAGCTCACCAATTTAAAGTTTTTAATCAAGATTTAAAAGAGTATAATGGTGAATAAGGGTCGAATCCACAGAGAATTGGGAAATTTTCAAGGTATTCTTCAAATTCAGTCAAATCGTGTAAGTAATTAAGGAGAGGAATTAGGAATTAGAAATTTTAGTAGATTTAGAAAGAAGACTCCAAGACAAATTCACGGAATAAAAAATCATGTAATTTGGATTAGTATTCACTGAGAAATCAAGGATAAAAAATTAGAGAGAATAATTGTTCGCAAAGAGAGAGAAAATCAAGAAATTATCTAAAATTTAACTAATCTACCATTCAAAATTGAAATATAATTTTAGAGGAAGAGAGATTAGGGAGAAAACACATAATCTAACTTAAAATCACACTTGAAATGATCCAGTTGATCATCGGACCAAAGGATTTTCATTCCACGATTCTGAAAATGAATTTCAGAATTCAAGAGGCAATTTCCCTGATTCTCTCGACAAAAAAATCTCACTTTCGAGCACTCTTTGGACACAAAAAAAATCAGTTTAGAAGAGGAAAAAATCAAGAGATTCAAGGATTGAGATGTCTAAACAATTTGATTATTCAAAACATCTAAGAATGCTTTACATTATCAAAGAACATGATTATGTATAGGAAAATTGGGCGTGACCGTTCAATGCTTTGCTTCATCTTCAATCAACATCTTAGATTAAATACTTAGATGCGAATCATTACTGTTAAGTCTTGTCCGTTCGATCGAAGATGGAGCGTTGAGATTTCGCCACGTCGTGCGTGAAGAAGAAACGTCTCATAATGCCTATCATTTGATCTTTGTTGGATGCTCTGGATGTGTACACATGTCCATGGGAGTCCATCAGATGATTTTAATCAAAGTTGTTATAATTCCTCAGATGAATGAATGAGGTTAAGTTATTTTAAAATGATTCTATGATGAACTATTATGCGCCACATACACCCCTCTTTAAGTGAAGATTGATGATCATGATGGATTCACGCAATCGCATGCTCCAAATTGCGCTACGCCACCTGTGCATAAGAAGTGAAAAAAGGTAGTCCCACATGATAGAAATCAAGGCAAAAAATGTGTATTTAAGGGTGGGGTCTTAGTGGGTTAGTTAAAATCTATTAATAGATGCTTAATCCACTAATGATGTCCGTATACACACATGTGTGCCACGTGGCGCGGGCACAAGCCGTCACGTGATGACACGTAATCCGCTCCACCGCATCAGCTGTCATGTCAGCACACAATTTTTATCAAAAGTTTTACTCTTTTTAATTCAAAGTAAATATAAATAAATTCATAAAAAAGAAAAATTCTAAAAAAATCCCTAAAAATTAGAAAACTAATAACTTTAAAATTATAACTCTAAGTTAATCCAAATTTATCTTGTTTGATCTGAAATTAAATAATCTATCATTCTGAATAGTCAAATTTAATAAATGACAAGAGAATAAAATTTTATTTAAAAAATATACTCATTTCTGTAAGAAAATAAAGCAAAAAAAAATGACTGCATAAAAATATTTTCTCTTATTATTTAACATTAAGACTCAATCATAATCTCCAATGTAAAGTGAGATTAATCTACTCTCAAATATTTCTTTTTAATTATTCATGATTATCCCGAAAAATAGTGCATTTTGAGATTATAACTTAAATTATTATGGAATGATAGATATACACTCAAAACAGGATAACAAGCATAAAAATAAAATTTTTTGTGCATTAATTTGTATTAATAATCATATAATTTAATGTATAAATTGCATGTTCTCACTTATATCTATTAATGGATGCTTTACCCACATGCAGGTGCGCACACACACACACACACACATGTGCCACGTGGCGCGCGCACACGTTGCCATGTGACGACTTGTAATATGATCTACCACGTAGGTTGTCATGTTAGTGCGTGATTTTAATCAACTTTTTAAATATGTTTTATTCAAAATAAATCCAAATAAATTCATAAAAATTCAGAAAAGTTCTAGAAAAATCCTAAAAATTAGAAATTCATAACCGTAGAAATATAACTCTAAATTAACCCAAATTTTTCTTTTTTGATTGGAAATTAAATAATATATCATTCTAAAAGGTCAAATTTAATAAATAACTAGAGAGTAATTTTTTATTTAAAAAATATATAAATATCTATTTAGAAAATAAAGCTAGAAAAATAAATAAGTATATATAAAACTATTTCTCTTATTATTTAAGATTAAAACTTATTTATAATCTCAAAAAAATAAAGTAGGAATAATCTAATTTCTAATATTTTTTTATTAATTATTTATGATTATCCCTAAAAAAATAGTGCATTTTTGAGATTATAAGTTAAATTTTTCCTAGAAAGATAGATATGCACTCAAAATATGATAACATGCATAAGAATGGAATGTTTAATGCCTTAATTTTTATTAATAATCATATAATTACATGTATAGATTGCATGTTATCAGACCTCTCACTCCTTCCGAATTTATTTATAGTATTTATTAGTTGGATTAAATATTAATTTTATTGACATAATTAATGAAACACTACATTTATCACTTTGACCAAATAGTAAGTATAACAAAGCTGTTGAATTACCCTCAACCTTGAAAGTATTCACTCTAAAGATGGACTTGTGAAAACAAAGGAGAGTGCAACAAATGAAGGAGGGTTTGGTCATGCACACATGATGAAGTCATATAATGGAGAGAGGAGAGACGAAGCAAAAATAGGTACACGAGGCCTAGAGTTGCCCAGTTGGAATCCAGAAACTTGAGGCTTTATCTCGAATGCAATTGCAATCCACCTCAATGTGCTATCTACCTTTATGAAATGTTAAACTTATTGAAATAATGGTAGATTCTTGTTTAATAGAACACACACACACACACACATGTTAGGAGTATATATCAAAACTCCCATCCTCGTTAAGAGATTGTATTCATAACATCTCATGTACTCATTAACATAGCCTGATATAGTACTTAAACAATTGATTTAAACACTAGTACTTAAACAATAGATATGTTACTCTAAATTACTTTGTTTCTTTCCATACCTAGTAACAAGGTTCATTCTGATATAGGTCAAATATCTATTTGTAAAAAGTGATGTACAAGCCAATTATACTGTGCAAACCGCACTCATTTGATTCATTATTGCACATTTATAATGTGTTTGAAATGATAAGAAAATTATGGTGAGAGCATAGTAAAAAAAATTACTTCTCTAAAAACACATGTTCCAAATGCTCCAATTAGTAGGACATCCAAGAAGGGTATTGGATATCTATATATGATAGGAGTGCATGCTCATATGATGTGGATCCTTGATCTCAAGAAGGTACCAAAATTAACTGTCAACATTTTTAATACATGTCACATTTATATAGTGGTCCTTATATTTGAGATGCCAAAGAGTTCTTGGAGGTGATCTTTAGACCTATGAGTTGATAAAATGAAATTTATACATGAATTTACATTATTCTTAATTCAAATTAAGGCATTAAATATTCCATTTGTATGCATCTTATCATATTTTAAGTTCATATCTATCATTGTATGTAATTTTAAATTATGATCTAAAAATGTATCGTTTTGGGGATAATTATGTATAATTCTATTAATATTATTTTATTCACATTTATATTTGAGATCATAATTTTATTTTAATGATTTAATGATAAGAGAAAATATTTTTATTTACACTCATGTATTATTCTAAGTTTATTTTTATAAGAGGAATGAGTTTATTTTTTTAAATTAAAATTTATTCTCCCATTATTTAAATATTTTTGGCTTTTTTTATCATTATATATAATTCAATTTGTGATCCAAAAACAAATATAGATTAATTTGTAGTAGTATTTTTGAAAGTTATGAACTTTCTAATTTTTTTAAGTATTTTTATAGAATTTTTTTCTGAATTTATTTAAAGCTATTTTTCAATTTTAAAAGAATAAAAAAATGGTTTTTATTTATCACGAGCTAACATGGCGGAGCATCGACACTTGGCGATGAGTGTACACACCACGTGGCGGTGTATGTGTGCGTATGTGTATTTGCATGTGTGCGCGTGTGCGCATGTGCCCACGAGAGTGATTAATGGGTTAGAGCATCCATTAAGGATTTATGTTGACCCATTAACATTGCATATCTTATATATGCGTCAAATCTCATAAATTTAAGTCATGTGGGACTATTTATGTTTGTTTTTAGTTACAAGTAATGTGGTGCAATGAAAAGCGTTCGATCACGATCGTCATATTTCACTTACTCAAGGGGGGTACGTGGCTGTATCTGATTAGGCAACGATTTGTTTTAAGACGATTTAATCTCACCCACTCATCTAAGGAGTTATAACAGTCGAGATTAAATGTACCTCGATGGAGACATGGATTCATTTCAATCGTTTGACGAAGATATAACGGTGGACATTAAGCGACGCCTATTCTTCACGCGTGATGTGATAAAATCTGGACGCTTCATCATCGATCGAACGGAAATGACTTAAAGACAAAAATTGGAGAATCAACGTTTATTCTGAGCCATTGACCAAAGATGAAACGACTCATCCAACGGTCGCGCCCAAATTTCTCTATAAATCGAAATGTTCTTTGACATAAAAACTTGTTCTTGGGTTTTCAAGCAAATCAAATTGTTTAGGCACCACAATCCTGGAATCATTTGATTTCTAATTCTTTTAGACTCATTTCCGCGTTTGAGGAGTGTTTGAAATCAAGAATTGGCTAAAAGAATTGGAAGAAATCACCTCTTCGAAATTGCGAAATGAAAAGCCTTGAATTTGGCGATTAATTGGATCATTTCGAGCGCGACTTTGGGTTAAATTTGTGTTTTCATCCTTATCTATCTTCCTGTAGCGTTAAATTTTAATTTTGAATCGTAGATTAGTTTAATTTTAGATTTAATTTCGGTTTTCATATATTTTTGCGATCCATTTTCTCTCGATTTGAATCTTTGATTTCTTCGCAAATTCTTATTCAAATTCAGTGAGTTTTGATTATGTGGATTTGTATTAGAGTTATATTTCTTAATATACTAGAATCCTTATTTTCTAGCATCAATTCATTGTCTGATTTGATCAAATTTCAAAGATATCTCAAAATTTTGCTTATTTCTCCGTGGATTCGACCCTTATTCACCAATATACTCTTTAATTAGTGATTTAATATTTAAATTTATGAGTTTAAAACTTGTTTTGACACAAGATTATGTGTATTCAACGACCACATAAAATTTTCTCGTTATGAGTCTTTGGTTACATGACTTTAACTATCAAAGCTTAGATTTAACAAGATATTTGTGAAGGTGATTTTGTTTTCTCAATGAGATATTTAACCATCATAAATAAGAGGAGATAGACTCAAAAAAATAGTGCACTCAAGACCTTAGATAATGAGAAAAGGAAAATATTAGAAAATCATTTTGATTGATTTTCTAATTGTATTAGTTCCAAATGAAATGACCACTTAGGTTTCTATAGTTCACTAACGAAACAAATTTGTGCAGTTGTTGAAAACATATTGAGACGTGTCAATAAATATTCCAAACTTACCAATTTAAGATTAAAATTATGAATTAAGGGTTGAATCCACATAGAATTAAAGAATATTTGAAGTGTTCTTCAAATTTGATCAAAATCGAACACGGAATTGAGGTGAGAAATTATAGATTTTATATTTTTAGAAAGATAGCTCATAGAAGAATCCAAAGAATAAAAAATTACTCGATTTGGATCAAGATTCACATAGAAATCAAAGAGAAAACCGAAAATAATTATAAAATTCGACTAATCTACGTTTCGAAATTGAAATATGATGTTATAAGAAGAGAGATTACATGGAAAACATGAATTCTAACCGAAAATGGGTGCTCAAAATGATCTAATTGATTGTTGGATAAAGGGCTCTCCATTCCGCAATCTCGAAGATGAGTTTCAGCATTCAAGAAGCCATTTCTCCCTATTCTCTTCATAAAATCTCACTTTCAAACACTCCTTAGATGTAGAAATTGATCTAAAAGTGGAAAAAAGCAAGAGATTCAAGGATTGAGATGTCTAATTGGTTTGATTACTTGAAACACCCAAGAATGCTTTACATCGTCAAAGAACATGCATACTTATAGGCTAAATTGGGAGTGGCCGTTGGATTTGACATTTAATCTTCGATTAATAGCTCTGATGAAACGTTTGGATGCAAAGCGCCGCCATTAAGTCATGTCCATTTGTTTGAAGATGGAGTGCTGAGATTTTGCCATATCGCACGTGAAGAAGAAATGTCGCGTAGCACGTGCTGTTCGATCTTCATCAGATGCTCTAGATGCGTACACATGTCCACGAGAGTCCATTAGTCTCTTTTAATCTCAACAATTATAACTCCACAGATTAATGTCTAAGATTAAGTTTTTTCAAAAAGATTCATTGATGAACCGTTACGTGACACGTATCCGCCTCTTTAAGTGATAATCAAGGATCGTGAGTGATTCACGTAATCGCACACTCCAGATTTTGTCACATCACTTGTGGAAAAACATAAACAAAAATAGTTCCACGTGGAAGAAATCAAAGCGAAAATATGTGTATATAATATACGTGATCTTAATGAGTTAGCAAAAATTCATAAGTGGATGCATAACCCATCAACCACGCGCATGCACACACATACACACGTGTGGCACATGGCGTGCACACTAGCCGCCACCTGGTGACACATAAACTGCTCCAGCATGTCAGCTGCCACGTTAGTGCGATTTTAATCTGATTTTTTATATTTTAATTCAAAATAAATCCAAATAAATTCATGAAAAATCAGAAAATTCTAAAAAAATCCCAAAAATTGGAAAATTCATATCTTTCAACCAAATTAATCCAAATTTGTGTTGTTTGATCATAAATTAAATAATCTATCATTCTAAAAATTTAAACTTAATAAGTAATTGGAGAAGAAATTTTTATTTAAATAATAAACTCATTTCTTTTAGAAAATAAAATTAGAAAAATAAGTGAGTGTATTGAAAAATATTTTTCTCTTATTACTAATCATTAAAATCTAGTTATAATCTTAAATATTAACTGAGAATAATCTAATCTTAACTATCTATCTTTAATTATTCATGATTATCCCTAAAATAGTGCCTTTTGGGATGATAAGTTAACTTTTCATAGAATGATAGATATACACTAAAAACATGATAAAATGAATAAGAATGGAATATTCAATACCTTAATTTGCATTAATAATCATATAATTTTATGTGTAAATGGCGTGTGATCACATCCCCCAACTTGAATGATTGGTAGTCTCTTAGCAATTTACTATATAATCTCCCAAGAAATTCTTTTCATACTTTGATCCTATAGCTAAAGAGGTGGTGTATAAATGTATAATTACGCTTTCTCATTGTGTGGGCCATAGTGATCCTGAGTCCATTTCTAAGTTGACTTCTTTAGTGCATAGTAGGGAAGTGCTCATTGGCTAATGCTCGAATCTAATCCTCAATTATGATCGAGGCGAGAATATCTAGGATATGATGCTATGGGGATGAAAAGATCCTCACTCTCATAAACGAATATAATTCCTTACCCTCTCAATAGGTACATCACTCCTTCCCTCAAAATGGAGGGTACTTAGCGCATTAGAATTACCCTCAACTCGTTTTCCTTCTATGAAGAGTGCATTTGCAAAGAGATTTAATATCTTTGGTATGCAACGTGTGCGGTGGCTAAAAGAAATAAAAGACAACTATAACTAAAGAAATGATGGTGGTTTAAAAGCAACATACATGTAAAAAAATGGATTTAAAAAAAAGGTGGTACCACTTGTGAAAATTTATAATCCCAAATGATGTGGATGATGATAGATGATAAGGATAGATGAAAGTGGTAGAGATGTGGTGGAGAAAGAGAAGATATTCCCTTAACTTATGAAAAGTCCCGATACAATGGTAATACTAACTAATAGGGGGGGATGAACTAGTTAGCAGTAACTATTCGTGTTTTCTAATTTCTTTATTAGGTGATTCCTTGTTTATCGCTCTCTACTTCTCCTCACAATGCACATATATTTTATACTAGTTGGGGGACCTAATGTCCCTTAATCCAGTCCCAAGGGCTGTTGTCTCGAAGCCTCAAATATTACCAAAAAGAAACCTAATCCTCTCACCCCACCAAAGGATGAAGGACAATATTTGTACAATTTTAGGCTTTGCACCCAACGGCGACCCTGACACTCACCTTTACCTGATCCTATGACGCTACTCCTTAGGCCTTGACCTCTTCGACTTCTGAATGCCTCGACCCTCTCAGTTCGATCTCCACACCAGATCGTGCGTCTCTGCAAGTCTTGTCATGCCTCTTTCGATTGTGTCGCCAACCTCCAATAACGTATGACCTTGTCTTCCAGCTCCTTCTGGACTTCTCGCTCTTGAGACTTAACTCCTCAACGTCTCAACCAATGAGACTTGACCAAATTTTTTAGAGAATAAGCGTATGCAAATGTACATTGATAACATGAAATTCCATGCATTAATATCATGCATTTTATGCATTTCTTCTTTAAAAATATAATCATAAATGCATGTTATCATGATATAAAATGATTAAATTGATAAATTCTATATTTTAGAAGATATTCGTGCATTATGTCATGAATCTTATTGAATGAACTTATTTCTAAGAGGACATTAATATTTTTCTTGATTCTTTGGGAATATTTTAAGAAATTAAAATCATTGAGAATATTTATTTTATACATTAAAAAATTAAATAAATAATAAAAAAGAATAGAGTAGAGAGAGTCGTTATCCCTCTCTCTCCCTTTCTCTCTCATGAATTTCTTGTTAGAGAGCTAGTTTTGACATAAACATTAATCTTGAATTGCCATTGATCGACTTGAGGATTTAACTTAATCTTGAATAAGAAATCTGGTGTTATATGTTATTAATTAAAACCACTACTATTTCATATTTCTAATTATGTTTTTATTGAGGCTAATGAGTGTGTTTGATTTCAGGAAAAGTAGCAATAATCTAGCCATTTATCTCCTCATGCATACACTCAATCAGCTCTTTATTACTATTGATTATGTAGCTGATTATAACTTTAAATATATCCCTTTAAATTATTAGGAAGTCTAAGTTGATTTAAGGCATATTATTAGTTTTTTTAATCCCATCTACGTTTGTTCTTTTCTAACTCACCAATGTGTCTTTTAAAGTTCATGAGTGTATTCATAAGTTCTTTTTTATTCACTAATATTAGTTCACTATAGTTAACTATGATTATATTTACCCAATAGTCCATTCTATACATTATCAATTTCGTTGAGCACTTTATCGTTGAGGACTTTTTCGTCAATTTTGTTGAGGACGTTGATATACTATAAAGCTATTTAGGGTTTGAAAAAATAGGGCGATCGAGAAAAGGGAAGAAGGCAACATCTGGATTGACTTGGTGCGCTAAAATATCTTTTCCTCTGCGATTTGCGTGAAGATAGAAGAATGGTGCGAAGAGAAATCTTCATCTGGCATTCATGTTGTGATCTTCATCCTCTACGTCAACCAGTAAAGAATACGCCATCATCGAAATTCTGATCATGGTTTGCCAAATCCCTGTGTTCTATCTTTGATCATCCTCAATCAGTGAATCGAAATCAGTTTAGGCAGTTTATCTCCGTTTTGGTTTTCATCTCCTTCAAATAGTTCATTCGGTCAACTCGAACCTCGTAGATTCTCGTTCTATTAGGTTAGCTTAGTTAGGTGGTCTCATCTGAAGGACGTCCTATGTTAATCTAGATCTCAGTCCGTGAGTTGTATTTTATTAATATAGATTATTGTTTTAAATTTCTGTCGTGAGTAACCTCGTTATCAGTCGGGTATACGAATCTAATAGAACATGATTTTTAGTGAGTTTCTTCTCTTTTCTTTTTATTCTTTGTGTTGGATGCAAGACTCCAAGTTCGAGCAAAATGTATGAGCTCTCAAAGGTATGGTTTGATCAGAGAGCATCACTAGATGTGTTTTCATCATGATTCCTTAGATTAGGATCATTTTCTATCATTATTTTCTATTCTCTCATCCTTTCATCCATGTTTTTATATTTACAAAATCCTAAAAATCACTTTTCCACCATCGATCAAGGGTTTTCAATCTTTGAAAGGACTTTGGAAGCGTTTGATTGGTTCATTTAATTTCCACATACATCTTCTTCTTGTCATTGATCATTTTTGCTTTCTAAATCTAAAAATACCAAAATAATATGTTCTGAATTTAATCTTTTAACCTTTCTCCTTTGAGATTCGACCTCGACTTGCCACTCTTCTAAATTTAAATCTGAATTTGATGAGTGGAGTATAAATTTATTTGATACGTAAATTTGCGCATTCAATGATCGTATTTTTATATGTATTATATCTCTATCTAGATGTGCCTAACTATATGAAATGCAAACGATGATAAAAGAACTTCAGGAATGAAACACTTAGAATTGATAGAGTTGTCTCCTAACTCACTTCAAGGCCCTTGAAAGAAGTGGTTGACTATTGACCTTAGGTTGATATTTGATTATTGAGCTGACTTTTGACTAATAGGGGTTGACTTTGATTGAGAATGGTTGACTTTGACTAATCATGTTGACTCTCACAAAGAATAGTTGACTTTGACTGATAATGGCTCACTTCGACTAATCAAGTTATATTTGACTAATCAGGTTGACTTTGACTAATCAAGTTGACTTTGACTAATCACGTTGACTTTGACTAAGAATGGTTGATTTTGATTGAGTATGGTTGACCTCGACTAATCAGGTTGAATTTAACTAATTGGGTTGACTCTGATTGAGTATGGTTGACTTTGACTTGTTGGGTTGACTCTGATTGATTATAGTTGACCTTGACTAATCGGGTTGACCTTGACTTAATATGGTTGACTTTGACTAGCTGGGTTGACTTTGACTGAGTATGGTTGACTTTGACTAATCAAGTTGTCTCTAACTAAGAATTGTTGACTTTGACTAATAAAATTGATTGTGAACTTTGATCTCTAGGTGGTTGACTTCGATCTATTACAGCTTTCAACAAAATCCACAAACGCACAATTCAAGTAATATGTCTTACTGTGGTTAGAAGAATGAATGAGATGACCTGCAATGATTGTTTTTCTATGAAGAATAATTGAATCAGTATCAGATCACCGAAGAACTAAAAAAATTACCTGATCAAGAACCTAATATATTGAGATGAGCTATAGCTCAGTTTTTGCTATAAAGACAAATAGATTACTATAATAGCAATGTGGTAAGAAATATGTTTAGGTTAGGTAAAAAAAATCGCAATAAAGATCTAGAAATCACTTTATATTGATCTAATAGAAAGTTATGACAGAAAATAATACAAAGAAATTTATCATATAAGATAATAGAAATTCACAATGAAGATCTAGAAATCACTTTATATTGATCAAACAGAAACTTATGATGGAAAATAATACAAAGAAAATTATCAGATGAGATAACAAAAATTCACAATGAAGATCTAGAAATCACTTTATATTGATCAAGCATAAAGTTATGATAGAAAATAATACAAGGAAAATTATTAGATTAGATAACAGAAGTTCACAATGAAGATCTAGAAATCACTTTATATTGATCAAATAGATTCAAGAGCACAGACAAGACAGAGAGTGTACACACACACACACACACACACACACACACACACACATCGAGGATACAATCTAATTTTAAATCAGATAATGAGAAGACAGATTTATCAATAGATGAAACATATGGACAGATGTATAAAGACTGAAGGAGGTAGGAGATTGATAATTTTTGGATGTTAGGAAGTGATAAATAAAAGTTAAATGTTTGTATTAAGGTGCAAGACATGAAGTATGCATTGATCATTCAGTAATGGGTCTTTTACTCATTAATTTTTTAAGAATTCAGTTACACACTTAATACCCTTGATTATTTTTTCAGTATTTTAGCTTGAGAGATCTTTACTTTTATGATGTCACAAATTTTATTATGAGTTAAATAGTATTTCAAATATTTATTTCATTTTGAAATAATCATTACTATTCTTTTTTTTACATGCATCGAATTTTAAAAGCATTCAATTATTATTCTTCTTTTCATATCATATGGAAGATATGAAGTATTCATTAGGAATTTAGTTGTGGATCTTTTACTTATTAATTTTTCAAGACTTCTGGTACACACCTCTTAACCTTGAATATTTTTTTAGTATTTTATTTTTTATAGGTCATTATTTTTATAATGCAGGCTCTTTTGATATGTGTGTTGAATAGTGTTTCAAATATTTATTTCTTTTTGAAATAAGCATTATTTTTTTCTGCTTTTTATATTCATGGAATTTTTTAAATATATAATTTGTAATTTCTTTATTCATATCTTATGGAAGATATGAAGAATCAATTTATGGTTTAGCAATGGATCTCTTACTCACTATTTCTCCAAGACTTCAAGTAGACAACTCTTCACCCTAATTACTTTTTAACTATTTTACTTTGATAGATCTTTATTTTTATGATTTAGCTTCTCTTTCTATGCGTTTCTATGTGTTTTGAGTGTGCATTCACGGTTTAGCTATGGATCTTTTACTCATTACCTTTTCAAAACTCTAGGTACACAACTCTTCACCTTGATTATTTTTTGAGTATTTTAGTTTGATAGATCCATATATTGATGATGTGACTTCCTTGGTTATGCGTGTTGAGAAGTTTTTCAAATATTTATTTCCTTTTTCAATAATGATTATTATTATTAGATTTATAGAAATTTTAAAGGATAAGATGATTATTATGCTTATAATATATTTTCAAAGATATGAAGTATGCATTCATGACTAATAGTTTTTCTCTTTATTTTTTCAAGACTTCAGGTACACACCTCTTAATCTCTATTATAGTTTGTGTTCTCTATTGTCATAGCTCATTATTTTAATACTGTGGCTTCTTTTGTTATGTTTGTTGAAACTTCTTTAAATTATTTATTCATTTTTTCTATAATGATGATTATTATTCTTTAAACATTCGTAGCATTTTAAAACAATCCATATTGTTAATATTCTTTCCATATCTTACGAAAGATATGAATTACATATTCATGGTTTAACTATTTATATTTTTATTTAGTAGTTTTTCAAGACTCTAGATTATTTTAGTATTTATATACATCTCTTCTTCTTGATTATTTTTTAGTATTTTAGTTTGATAGATCACTATTTTTATGATGTAGCTTCTTTTGTTATGTGTGTCGAGTAGTCATTCAAATATTTATTTCTTTTTGAAATATGGATTATTATTACTATTATTATTATTATTATTATTTTATATTCATAGAATTTTTAGGAGATTTAAATTTTCATGAACTTTTCAGGTACATTTGATCTATTGATCGCTTACTCATTATTTTTTATGACTTAGGATCCACATATTTTAATCTTGAAGGTTTTATTAATCTTGAAGCCTTTCTCAATGTTTATGAGGTATTTTCCTTTGATATGTATGTTCAATAATTTTGAAATTTTTTATTTTCTTTTGTATTATGCATTCATCTTCTTCTTTATTTATTCACATAGTTTGCACATATTTGGTTTCATATGACAACTCAAAAAGTGCAATGTGCTTCACCACATAAAGGACTTTTCCTTCATCCCTATTGATAAATCATACTCCATGAGGCAAAGAGGTATGCAACACGAAATTTATATTAGATTTTTTACTTTCACGGATTTAAAGTTTTATTTTGTGCCGTTAGTGTATGTTGTGTTGTCTATTCTAGTTTAACAATAATTTTCTTGATACTTTTGCTTAAAGATTTTTTTCATTTTTATATGATCTTATTTGGATTTAGATTCTATCATATTCACCATTTTGGAAAATTTGAATAATTATAATTCATTCATGATTTATATTAGAAAACTTAAGTATACACTTCTAAGCCTTTCAAATTTGTTGAGGATTTTAGCTTCAAACAACTTTATGTCGATGAGGTAGCTTCCGTTTGAAATTTTTTTATACTCCTTTAAATATTTATTTTCTTTTATGTTAAGAATCCTTCTTGTGTTCTCATTAATTTATAAAATTTAAAAATAATTGCTTTGCATGATAAGTGAAAAGGTACAATCCACTTCACCTAAAAAACTTATTGGAACTGGCATATGAACTTAGATTGCTTTACTATCATCCCTCTTTCTAAATCATTTCCTTGAAGCAAAAGTACACGACAATAAATTTTAATGATCTATGTACTTTTGACGATCAGGATTATTATTTATCTAATCTATGTGCAAATTTGGTTGTCTATTCACTTCTAGAATTTAATTTTGCTTTAACTATCCTCGAAGAATTTTTTTTATTTCCAATTATGTTTTATACGACATTTAAATTCTACTACAGTTACCTGATTGGAAACTATGAATTATACATTCACCCTTTAAGTGTGAATCTTTTACTTATTAGTTGTTCAAAACGTTTAGTACACACCTCTTAACCTTTAAGATTTTTTTAGTATTTTAGTTTCATAGGAATGTATGTTTCTGACCTAGTTTCTTTTGGTATATATGTTAAATAGTATTTCAGATGCTAATTTTTTCTATTATTAAGAATTTAAATAGTTCTTTATTCGTTCACATAATTTTCATATATTCCTTGTAGGTGGTTAGAAAAAAAGTGCAATCCGCTTCACCCAAATGAGTTATTACGAGACTGAGATATGAAGTTGGAATGCTTTTGTATCATCCTACTTTTAAATCATGCAGATTAGAGTAAAGGTATGCAATGGTAACTTACCATCTTATGTTCATTTTCAACCATTTAAATTATTATTTCTCTACTCAAAGTGACATATGGAGATATTGATGAAACATGCTGTATGAAATGACATATTGAGATATTCAGATATGAACTTAAGATTGATTTGCTATCATCTTCAGTTTGGAGGTCATACTCCATGCAACTCAACATAAATGTTCTCTTATATTTTTATTTTCAATCATTTATTATTTTTTATTTGTAAACATTCAGTCATGTATTTTAGTTTGCAATTTTGTTGTACTTTAGTTTCTTGAAAGAAACTAAAGTAAATAACATTTGAATTAACATTTAAATTAACATTAACATTTGAATTTAGTAACTTTCATGTACATCATTTAAATTGAATTTATGTTTATGCCTTAGTTTTTTTTGTATATGTGATCAAATGAAATTTTTTATTTCTTTTATATTTAGTGTTATTCTTGTTCTTTAGAAATTTATAAAATTTCATGTCTTTGTTTTACATGAAAATTCAAATAAGTGCAATGCACTTCACTAAATAGCATATTGAGGGATTGGGATATGATGTTTAAGTGATATTCTATCATCCCAACTTTTGCATGACATGCCTTAAACTTAACGTACAAGATGTAAAATTTCTACTATATATGTATTTTCAAGAAGTTAACTTGTTACTTACTTACTCTTAAGTATACATTGATTTGTGTACTCTAGTTTGGCATTTAAATTCATTTTTGTTTTCCTTAAATAAGATTTCATTTGTAGTCATGTTCTTATATGACCATAAAATTCAATTATGGTCACAATTTTGGAAACTATTATTATCAATCCACCGGTGACCTATGGATGTTTAACTCATTATTTTTGAAGACTTTAGGTAGACATCTTCATTACTTTAAGAATTTTAGAGGTGATTTAATTTTATACAATTTCAGGTTCATAAAAAAATTATCATTCTTTTTGTTCTTTACAGATTCACATATCTATTTGGGTCTTGGTTTACATTATAAGTCAAATACGTGCAATGCTCTTCATGTAGCTGACTTATTGGAAGACTCGGATATGAAGTTACTGGATTTTCTATTATCAATAAAAATAAACAATACTCCATGGAGCAAAGGTAAATGACGTGAAATTTTTGCTATTGATTTATTTTCAACAATTTAAATTATTCTTTCTTTATTCCTAGTTTACATTTGATTGTCTTATAGTATAACATTTATATTTATTTTATTTTCCTTAAAGAATTTTTTTTAGTTATGTTCATTTTTTGCATTTAGATTCTATTACACACACCATTTAAAAAATATAAGTTATTGATTCACACTTCACTTATAGATTTTTTACTCATCAGTTCTTCAAAACTTCACACACATGCTTCTTAACCTTTCCAATTTTTTGAGTATTTTAGTTTCACCATGTTGTTTATGGAGTAGTTTCTTTTCATACATATCTTAAATACCTATTTGAAATGTTTGTCTTCTTTTATGTGAAGCATTCTTCTTGTTCATTATAAACACAATAAGTTTTATATATTTGGGTTATGTGATAAGTCAAAAAGTGCTCTCTACTTCACTTAAATGACTTATGACAGACTTGGACATAATATTGAAATGCTTTTCTATCATCCCTACTTTTAAATCATGATCCTTGGAGAAAATTAGGTGACATGAAATTTCTACTAGATTTTGATTTTCAAGCATCTTAATTAATATTTCTTTGCTCTAAGTGTACATTAATTTTTCTATTCTACTTTAATATTTTGTTTCATTTTAGTTTTTATAGATTTTTTTTTGAATTATAATCTTAGAAGGCATATTTAATTGTATATGGATGCTAGTTAGGAAAATATGAATTATTGATTCCCACTTTAGCTATGGATTATTACTTATAAGTTCTTCAAGACTTCAAGTACATAGCTCTTAACCTTAAAGATTTTTTAGTATTTTAGTTTCAGAGACATTTATATTTATGACATTTTTTTGTATATCTGTTCAATAGCCTTTTAAATAGTTCTTTCTCTTTTATGACATTCTTGTTGTGGTTTATACTTTCATGTATTTTTAAATACTTGGTTTCTGTAAAAGGTAAAAAAATGGAGTCTACTTAACCTAAATGACTTATTAGGAGATAGGGATGTGAGGTTGGAATGCTTTCCTATTATCCTTACTCCATAATCAAACTTCTCATAGGAAAGACACGCAACAGGGAACTTTGTATTATATCTCTATTTTAAATCCTCTAAACTTTTATTTCTTTACTCTCACCCTAGATATAGTTGTGTATTCTAGCTTGGCGTTTCATTGCATTTTGGCTTTCTTTCATGAATTTATTGTTTTGAGTTATGTCTTCTATGGCATTTAAATTTTAGTAAAGTCATCATTTTGGAAAGTGTGAACACTTTAGTTATTGGTATGGTACTCATTAGTTTCTCTAGAGTTCAGATACAATTCACTTAACCTTCACGTTTTTTTGAGTATTTGATTTTCATTGATCTTTTATAATGTAGTTTAGTTTGGTATATGTCTTTGAAATATTTGTTTTCTTTTATATTTAGCATTTTTTTTGTTTTCTATTATACCGACTTTTAAATCATACTCCTCGGAGGAAAGGCATGTGACATCAAATTTCTATTACATATAATTTGTAAGCATTTTAATTAACACCTAAACAGAAGCTTAAGGGGGAGTATCTGTCAACCGACGGGAAGAGAAGAGGGTGACTGGCATGACGATTGATAGGACAGAGACGGTCTTGTTTTTTGAATCCCCTGTAGATTATCTCGTGAGCCACGGATCTAAAGCTCAGCTCTATGTCAAGGGCTATTTTCACAAGGTCTCTCTCTCCACTCTCTCCTTTGGTCGCCAAACGGACCAAAGAAAAGTAGTAAATTCAAGAAAATGCAGAAAATATAAAATAAAGGAAAAATTTCAACGAGAAATTTACTTAGCGAAACTAATACACCGAAGAAAACTATAAAAAAGAACAAAGAGAAGAATTCTGACAGAGAATAGATTACGTAGACGGCTTGAGTTACGAATGTCTAAAATCCTTTTCCAAGAATTTTAAATAGTAATATTTTTTTCCATTGAGGAAGCTATCGACGTTACCGATTTACTTTGGAAGGAGTCTGGGCGGGCAAAGTTTTGCGGCCCACTTTATCGTTTGAACGTCTTCCGCCGGTCTTGCTGATGCTCAGCGAGGGAAAGGAGCTGCCGTCATCTGCTTCCCCTTTCCGAAAGTGGGAGCCCTTTCTTTTTTATGAAGAAAAAAAAATCTTGACTACGTATCGTCCTATCTTCCTCGGTGGAACGGGCAGCCTCCGAGGGTTCTCCACGTTCACTGGTAGGCTGAAGGGACCGATGCTCTCTCATGCAGTTCGCCATATGGCAGGAGGAGAAGAGCGACTCACGCAGCAGGCGTGCAGGAGTGTACGTTTCCTCCTTCGGGATGCTATCCCAGTAGTAGATTTATTTTCTGCATTTTATACCATCGACTGTGCCTTCAAAGGCCTGAGGTAGGGCGCTCGAAACTCTGATTATTCTTTTTTCGCACTCCGGTGTTCCTCGTCGAGTAGTACTACTCGAAGATGCTAGATTTAATCTTTCCGATCACAACTTTGCTTTGTTTTTTTCTCACTTGTTGCAAGTCACTGCCATATACTTTCTCGTTGAAGTATTTTCCAATGCTCTTAATCACTGCCATTCTCGCAGATATAAAGAAAAACTTCCGATCATGTATTTTTCTATTCTTTACAATGGGTTCGAGGGTTCTCATCTTGAAATCGCTATACTTAGTCTGATTCGAGGGCTCTCGTATTGCACTCGCTATACTTATCTGATTCGAGGCACGCATTGCTTACCCTTCAATATCACCCACTTTCTTTAGCGTTTCCTCTGTTCATCATTACTATTTTCGTCATTATTCTTTTTTCCTCATTACTATTTTCGTGATTTCTTATGTTACTCGTGAACGTCACATTACAATCTTCACGAGTTAGTATTTCACCATCATTTGATAGCTCTTTTCTACTTGGATTGATGAGTTTTCATTCTTCCCCAATATATTTTTAGAAATTGGTCCTAAAAAGCGTGTCTTCTACACTTCAGCATACAAGTGAAAAATCATTATTTTGCATTTAGCTTTATCTTTCTCTACTTTATAGCTCAGAGCCGCACTTACAAAAATGTGAAATTCTTGAAACATTACTTAATATTACTTCTCTACAAATTGGATTTATCCTTTATGAGATTCAAATGTATTTTGTGATTTCAAAGTTTTAGTTATTATTTCAGAATTGGTTATTTTCAAAGTTGTAGTTATTTTCAAAGTTTTATCCTTTCCTTTATGAATTTCCGAGGACTCTGAGAATTTTTATTTCAGAATTGGCATAACTATGTCCCGCAATCTTTACAATATGCCATCAATTTTACAGTTTCCATGGTTTTATTTTCTGTAAAATATTCCTTCAATTTCTAGGGCTCTAGGAATAATCCACCTCTTTCTAATTTTTTTATATTCTTTATTCCTTTCCTATGTGTTTTAGCTCTCTGTTGGCAATATTTATTTGTATTTTGGCTTTCTTGATTCCAAAATCATCTTTCATGTTACATCTCATATATATATATATATATATATTTTTTTAAGAACTCAACAAAATACTATTTTCTGCTAAAACTACGAGTGCAGAGATTTCTAATAAATTTGTATGGTAAAACATGTCTTTCTCATAAAATCTACATTGGAAGAATTATTTTTTATCTTCTTCCTTTCACTCTTACTCTATGGCTCTAATTTATGGACAATAAATTTCAACCAACTTTAGTTCCTTTTTTTAGGATTAATTCTTAAATTTCCTTCAGATTTGTTAGAGTTTTGTATTTCGACTTTCTATTTTGTTTCTTTCAAATTTAATATATCAATAAATTTTTTAAGGTTTTTTTTAAACCTTATTTGTTTCCTTGCTTCAAATATTCATTTCATAATTTTTCTTAAATTATTAAATTATAATACCATTAGCATTCAGAAAATTATGGATTCTGCCTTAACATTTTCCAATGGTCCTTTCATTTATTATGAAGCCATGGTCTTCATGAACCCACCTCTCATTCAGTAACATTTATTTCTACCAGTCTACTTCTTATTATCTATTTATGTATCTAATAGACTTAAAAATATATATTCTTTATTTACTTATTTATATAAGCTCAAATATCTAGTATTTCTTATAAGTCAAAAAGTGCAGTGTTATTTGCTTACACAAATAATTGAGATAAAGGGATATGAAATCATATTACTATCTTGTCTTATGTTTTTTTAAAATCATAGTTCATGGAGTAAAGGTTTGCGAGATGGATTTTCTGTTATTTACTGATTTGAAACATTTACATTTTTATTTTTTGACTCTCACTGTACACTTAGTTTTGTGTTTTAGTTATCGTTTAGTTTTATTTTATTTTGCCTTAAGAATCTTTTGCTTTGAGTCATGTTGTTACTTAAATTCAAGAACTTTCACATATGAATTTTTAATTCTACTGCCATCATTTTAAAAACTATGAGTTTTACATTCAACATTGGCAATGGACATCATACCCATTAGATCCTAAAAACTTCAAGTACACACCTCTTAACCTTTATGATTTATTTCTAGGATTTTTTTTAATTCAAAAAATTTATTTAATGGAATTTTTATTCTATTTCCATCACCAGGTTGGAAAATATAAATGTACATTCAAGCTTTAATTTTAGACAATTCGGTCATCTTTCAATTGAGACTTCAGGTACCCACATCTTAACCTTCAAGATTTATTTCTAGATTCTTAGTTTTATAAAATTTATTTTTATGATGTAATTTCCATCACCTTATACATGTTCATCATCCTATGAAATATTTTACCATTTATAGATAGATTTCTGTATATTCCTTATACACTAAGAACATTTTAATACTCTCAAGAATTTGCTGTACATAATAAGTCAAAAGGTACGCTAAGTCATTTTGACTTTTCACCAAAATGACTTCTTCCAAGCAATTGAACCTGGTGTAACTGATATGTCGAAAGGTGAAATGTGTTTTGCACATTTATTTCAAAGCACTTAAATTTAATTTCTTTATTCCAAGAGTGCATAGAGTTGTCTACTCTAGTTTAGCATCAAATGATACTTTAGCTTCTCTAAAGACTTTCTCTTCATGTCATCTTTTAATAAGGCAATTCAATTCTACGATGTCACCATTTTAAAAGCAAAGCTGTGAATTATGCATTCACAATATGCAACATGATCATTTTATTATATGTTTATTTCCATTCAATTAACTCTGTATTTCTTTTATTTAAGCTTTCATATAGTTTTGCGTTCAAGTTTGTTTCATTGAATTGTGTTTTAGTTTTCTATAAAGAGTTTTTGTTTTCACGTTTTCTTATATGGAATTTCAATACTATAATAGTCACCATTCTGATATGGAAGCTATGAATGACGCATTCACAATTTAGCTTTGGATCTTTTACTCAATATTTTTTCAAGACTTAAGGGGCTGACCCCTTAGCCTTGATTATTTTTTGAGTATTTCTCATTGATGGAGTTTTATTTTTATGATGTACTAACGTTGGTTATGTGTGTTCAATAATCTTACAAATATGAGGAGAAAAGGTATGCAAGATCAACTCTCTATTCTATGTTTATTTTCATGGATTTAGCTTTCTATTTAAATACTTTAAGAGTAAATATAGTTGTCTACTATAGTTTCACAGTGAGTTATGTTTTAGTTTTCTTTAAAGAAGTTTTACTTTGAAGTTATCTTCCTGTATAAGATTTATGTTTGATGATGATCACCATTTTGGAAGCTAAGAATTATGCATTGATGACATAGATATGGATCCTTTATTCATTTGTTTCAAGACTTCAGGTACACAGCTCTCAAGCTTTATTATTATTTTTACTATTTTCGTTTGATAGATCTCTATTTTTATGATGCAGCTCCTTTTGATTTGTGCTTCGAATAGTATATAAAATATTGAATTCCTTTTGAAATAAGCATTATTATTATTCTTTTTACATTCATAGAAATTCTAAATAATATAAATGATTATTATTCTTTTCAAATCTTATGGAAGATATGAAACATGCATTCAAAGTTTAGGTGTGGGTCTTTTAGTCATTACCTTTTCAGGACTTTGGGTACACACCTCTTAACCTTGATTACTTGTTCAGAATTTTAATTTCATTGATCATTATTTTTATGATGTTGCTTCTTCTACTGTGTGTGTTGAGTAGTGTTTCAAATATTTATTTATTTTTGCAACAAGGATTATTATTATTCTTTTTACCTTAAGAAATTTTTTAAGAGATTGTAATTATTATTACTCTTGTTATATGTTATAGAAGATATAAAGTATGCATTTATGGTTTAGGTATGGATCTTTATTTCCTTTTTGAATAAGGATTTTTTTTACATTCATAGAATTCTTAGAAGATTTTAATTATTATTACTCTTGTGATATCTTATGCAAAATAGGATTTAGCTATACATCCTTTTATCCTTAATTTGACAGGACATCAAGTACACGACCTCTTAACCTTAATTTTGTTAGTATTTCGAAATCTTTACTTTTTTTATGTGGCTTCTTTTTTTATGTGTCTTGAGTAATCTTTCAATAGTTATTTCTACCTGGAATAAGGATGATTATCATTCTTTTTACACTCAAATCACTATTAAAATGTTTGAATTATTATTATTGTTCTCATATATTATGGATGAATTGAAGTATGCATTCATGGTTTAGCTTTGGATCTTTTATTCATTAATTTTTCAAGATTTCATGTACACAACTGTTGACCTTGGCTACTTCTTGATGATTTTAGTTCTCTAGATCTTTTCTTTTATCATTCATCTTCTTTTGTTTTGTGTCTTGAGTAGTCTTTACAATATTTATTTCTACTTGCAATAAGGATAATTATTATTCTTTTTAAACTCATAGTACTTTTAAAAGATTTGAAGTATTATTATTGTTTTTATATCTTATCCATGATTATGAAGTATTCATTCATGGTTTAGATATGGATCTTTTACTCATTACTTTTTCAAGACTTCATGTATACATGTCCTAACCTTGATTTTTTTTACTATTTTAGTTTCATAAATCATTATCATCATGATGTAACTTCTTTTGTCATGTGTGTTGGGTAGTCTTTCAAATATATATTTCTTTTTGAAACAAGGACTATTATTATTCTTTTTACATTCGTAGAACTTTTAAAATATTTACATCATTATTACTCTTTTTATGTCTTATGGAAGATAGCAAGTATATATTCCTTGTTTAGCTTTGGACCTTTTACTCATTATTTTTCAAGACTTCTTTTACAAAACCTCTTCAGCTTGATTAGTCATTGGATATCTTAGTTTCATAGATCATTATTTTTATGAGATGGCTTCTTCTGTTGTGTGTTGAACAGTCTTTCAAACATATATTTCTTTTTGCAATGACGATTATTATTATTATTATTTTATTTTATTTTTATTCATAAAATTTTAAAAAGATTTGTATTATTATTATTTTTGTTTTTGTTTTCATATGTTCTGGATGATATGAAGTATGCATTCATGGTTCAGCAATGGATCTTTTATTCATTACTTTCTTAAGACTTCAAGTACACACCTCTTAACATTGATTATTTTTTGATGATTTTTGTTTGGTAGATCTTTTCTTTTATGATTTATCTTATTTTTCTATGTGTCTTGATTAGTCTTTCCAATATTTATTTTGACTTACAATAAGAAATATTATTATTCTTTTTACATTCATAACATTTTTAAAATATTTGAACTATTATTACTGTTCTCATATCTTATGTAAGATATGAAGTTTGCATTCATGCTCTAGCTCTGGATCATTTATTCGTTAATTTTTCAATATTTCACGTACACACCTATTAACCTTAATTATTTTTTTAGTATTTTATTATGATAGATCTTTTTTTTATGGTGTAGCTTATTTTGTTTGTAGTGTCAAATACAAGTTGAACTATTTATTTATTTTTGAAATAAACATTATTATTATTCTATTTACCTTCATAGCATTTTTAAAATATTTGAATAGTTATTCTTTTTTTTCAGATCTTATGTAAGATATAAAGTATGCATCCATAGTTTAGCTATGGATATTTTACTCATTAATTTTTCAAGACTTTAGGTACACACCTCTTAACCTTGGTTAGTTTTTTATGTTGCTTCTTTTGTTATGTGTGTTTATTCTTTGAAGTATTTATTTCTTTTTCCAATGTGGATTATTATTTTTCTTTCTACATTCGTGGATTTTTTGAAGGATTTGAATTTTTATTATTATTTTCATATCTTATGGAAGACATAAAGTATGAATTCATGGTTTAGCTACAGATCTTTTATTCATTACTTTTCCAAGACTTTAAGTACACACCTCTTAACCTTGGCTATTTTTTGAGTATTTTGTTTCATAGATCACTATTTTTATGATGCTGTGTCTTCTATTATGTGTGTTGATTAGTCTTTGAAATATTTATTTATTTTTGCAATATGAACTATTATTGTTCTTTTTAAATTCATACCTTGATTAAAGTATTTGAGTTACTATTATTATCTTCATATGTTTGGAAGACATAATTATTCTTGTTTTCAGTTCTTATGGAAGATATAAAGTATGCATCCACGGTTTTGATATGGATCTTTTACTCATTAATTTTTCAAGACTTTAGGTACACACATCTTAGCCTTTGTTATGTTTTTATGTTGCTTCTTTTATTATGTGTGTTTAGTCTTTAAAGTATTTATTTCTTTTTCCAATGTGAATTATTATTTTTCTTTCTATGTTCCTAGATTTTAAAAAAAAATTCAGTTATTATTATTTTCATATCTTATGGAAGACATAAAGTACGCATTCATGGTTTAGCTATAGATCTTTTATTAATTACTTTCCCAAGACTTTAGGTACACACGTCTTAACCTTGGTTATTTTTTGAGTATTTTAGTTTCATAGATCATTATTTTTATGATGTGGCTTTCTTCTATTGTGTGTGTTGAGTAGTCTTTGAAATATTTATTTATTTTTGCAATATGGATTATTATTGTTCTTTTTAAATCATGTCTTTATATCTTAGAGGATATGAGTTATTATTATTGTTTTTATATCTTCTTGAAGACATAATTATTCTTCTTTTCAGATCTTATGGAAGATATAAGGTATGCATTATAGGTTGAGCTAGGGATCTTTTACTCATTAATTTTTCAAGACTTTAGGTACACACCTCTTAAAGGATTTGAATAATTATTTTTGTTTTCAGATCCTATGGAAGATATAAAGTATGCATCCATTGTTTAGCTATGGATCTTTTACTCATTAATTTTTCAAGACTTTAGGTACACACATCTTAGGCTTTGTTATTTTTTTATGTTGCTTCTTTTCTTATGTATGTTTAGTCTTTGAAGTATTTATTTCTTTTTCCAGTGTGGATTATTATTTTTCTTTCTACATTCATGGATTTTTTAAAGGATTTGAATTATTATTATTATTATTTTCATATCTTATGGAAGACATAAAGTATGCATTCATGGTTTAGCTACAGATCTTTTATTCATTACTTTCCCAAGACCTTAGGTACACACCTCTTAACCTTGGTTATTTTTTGAGTATTTTAGTTTCATAGATCATTATTTTTATGATGCTGCTTCTTCTATTAGGTGTGTTGAGTAGTCTATGAAATATTTATTTGTTTTTGCAATATGGATTCTTATTATTCTTTTTAGATTCGTATCTTTCTTAAAGGATTTGAGTTATTATTAATATTCTCATATCGTATGGAAGACATAAAGTATGCATTCATGGTTTAGCTACAAATATTTTATTCATTGCTTTTCCATGACTTTAGGTACACAACTTTAACCTTTGGCTCTTTTTTAGTAGTTTCATATATCCTTGTTTTTATAATGTTGCTTCTTCTGTTATGCGTGTTGAGTAGTCTATGAAATATTTATTTCTTTTTGAAATTTGGATTATTATTATTCTTTTTACATTGATAGAACTTTTAAAAGATTTGAGCTATTATTATTGTTTTCATATCTTATGGAAGACATAAAGTATGCATTCATGGTTAAGTTACAAATATTTTATTCATCACTTTTCCAAGACTTTAGGTACACACCTCTTAACCTTGGTTTTTTTATATGTTGCTTCTTTTGTTATGTGTGTTTAGTCTTTGAAATATTTATTTCTTTTTTTAATATGGATTATTATTATTCTTTTTACATTCGTAGAATATTTAAAAGGTTTGAGTTTTTATTATTATTTGCATATCTTATGGAAGACATAAAGTATGCATTCATGGTTTAGTTACAGATCTTTTATTTATTACTTTTCCAAGACTTTAGGTACACACTTGTTAACCTTGGTTTTTTTAGTATTTTAGTTTCATAGATGATTATTTTTATGATGTTTCTTCTTCTATTATGTGTGTCGAGTAGTGTTTGACAGATTTATTTCTTTTTGGAATATCGATTATTATTTATTCTTTTTATATTTGTAGCATTTTTTAAAGATTTGAGTTATCATAACTCTTTTGATATCTTATCGAAGATATAAAGGATGCATTCATGATTTAGCTATGGATCTTTTATCGAATAGTTTGTCAAGGTTTCAGGGACCCAACCTCTTAACCTTGATTACTTTGATTATTACTTTTATTGTATATTTCCTTTTCATGTGTGTTCCATAGTCCTTGAAATATTTATTTTCTTTTTCGATAAAAATTATAATTATTATTATTAAATTCATAGAAATTTGAAAGGATATAAATTATTATTATTGTTCTCATATTTTATGGAACATATGAACAATGCATTCGTGGTTCAAAGATGGATCTTTTACTCAGTAGTTTTCAAGAGTTCACACTCGCACACCCCTTAACCTTGATTATTATTTTGACTATTTTAGTTTGATAGATCTTTAGTTTTATGATAAAGCTTCTTTTGATATTTGTGTTGAATTGTCTTTGAAATATTTATTTATTTATTAAAGCATTATAATTATTCTTTTTACATTCATAACATTTTGAAAAGATTTGATATTTATTATTCCTTTTATAGCTTATGGAAGATATAGAGTATGCATTTATCGTTTAGCTATGGATCTTTTACTCAATAATTTTTCAAGACTTCATGTGCACACCTCTTAACCTTGAATATTTTTTCAGTATTTTATGCTCATTGATCTTTACTTTCATCACATAGCTTCTTCTGTTTTGAGTGTTGAGTGGTTCTTCAAAAATTTATTTCTTTTTATTTATAAGGGTTATTTTTATTCTTTTAAAATTCACAAAATTTTTTAAATATTTAAATTATAATTTTTCTTGTGATATATGATGGAAGATATGAAGTATGTGTTGATGGTTTAGCCCTGGATCATTTTCAACATAATTTTACAAGACTTTAGGTACACAACCTCTTCACCTTGATTTACTTTTTAATAGTTCAGTTTGATAGATCTTTTTTTAATGATGTAGCTTTTGTGGTTATCTGTGTTGACAAGTGCTTCAAATATTTATTTCCTCTTCCAATAAGGAATATTACTACTCTTTTTACATTCATAGTATTTGTAAAAAGTTTTAAATTATTATTACTCATGTGATATCTTATGGAAGATATGAGGTATCCATTTGTGGCTTAGCTATAGATATTTTACTTAATATTTTTCAAGGCATCAGGTACACAACCTCTTAACCTTGATTATTTTTTTAACATTTTAGTTTCATAGATCATTCAGTTTATTATGAAGATTCCCTTTTTATGTGTTTGGAACAGTCTTTCAAACATTTATTTTCTTTTTCAATAAGCATTAATTTTTATTATTTTTACATTCATAGAATATAAATTAATTTTTATTATTTTTACATTTAAAAGATATAAATTAATATTGTTGTTTTCATATCTTGTGGAAAATATGAACTATGCATTCCTAGTTTAGCAATGGATCTTTTACTGATTAGTTTTTCAAGACTCTATGTACACACCTCTGAAGCATGCTTATTTTTTGGATATTTTAGTTTAATAGATCTTTAGTTTTATGATGAAGCTTCTTTTGATATGTGTGTTGAATAGTCTTACAAATATTTATTCTTTTTGCGACAATGATTATTATATTCTATTTACATTCATAGAATTTTGAAACCATTTGAATTATTATTCTTGCTTTCATATCTTATGGAAGTTATGCATTCATGGTTTATCTATCAATATTTTACTCATAATTTTTTCAAGACTTCAGGCGCATAGCTCTTAACCTTGGTTATTTTTTTAGTATTTTAGTTTCATAGGTCATTATTTTTATCATGGTGTTTCTTCTATTATGTGTGGATAGTAATCTTTCAAATATTTGTTTCTTTTTGCAATAGGGGTTATTATCATTCTTTTTACATTTAGAGAATTCTTTACAGATTTTAGTTATTATTACTCATGTGATATCTTGTGGAAGATATGAAGTATGCATTCATTGTGTAGCTATGGATATTTTACTCAATAATTTTTCAAGACCTTAGGGACGCAAGCCATTAACCTTGATTATTTTTTTAGTATTTTAGTTTGATAGATCATTAAGTCTATTATTGAGATTCCTTTTTTATGTTGGTTGAATAGTCTTTCAAAAATTTATATCTTTTTTCAGAATAAGCATTAGTATTATTTTTCTTAGATTCATAGAACTTTTAAGAGATTTGAATTAGTCTTACTCTTGTGATATCTGATGGAAGATATGAAGTAGGGATTCATGGTTTAGCTCTAGATCTTTTAGTCGTTTTTTCAAGACTTTGGGTAAAAACCACTTAACCTTCATTATTTTATGAGTATTTTAGTTTCGCAGATCATTATGTTTATGATGTAGCTTCTTTTCTTATGCATGTTGACTAGTCTTTCAAATGAATATTTCTTTTTCCAATAATGATTATTATAATTAATTTACATCCATAGCATTTTAAAAATATTTAATATATTATAACTCTTGTTATATCTCATGGAAGATATAAACTATCTATTAAAGGTTTAGCCCTAAATATTTTATTCACTAATTTTTCAATGTTATTTTTACGATGTAGCTTCTTTTTTTACTGTTGATAGTCTTTCAAATGTTTAATTTTTTTGCAATAAGGATTATTATTATTCTTTTAACATTGATAGTATTTTAAAAAGATTTGAATTATTATTACTCGTGTGAGACTTCATGGAATATATAAAGTGTGGATTTATGGTTTAGTAATGGACCTTTTACTCATTATTTTTTGAGACCTCCGGTACACAACTCTTGACGATGATTATTATTTCAGTATTAGAGCTTGATAGATTTTTTTTATGATGTATGTTCTTATAATATATATTTTGAATATTCTTTCAAATATTTATTTGTTTTTGCAATGTGCATTATTGTCGTTCGTTTTAAATTGATAGCAATTTTAAAATATTTGAATTATTATTACTCTTGTGATACTTTATTGGAGATATGAGGTGTGTATTTGTGATTTATTAATGGATCTTTTACTCATTATTTTACTGAGACTTCAGGTACACCGATCTTAACCTTGATTATTGTGTTAGTATTTTAGTTTGAGAGATCTTTATTTATATCATGTAGCTTATTTTCTTATTAGTGTTGAAAAGTCTTTCAAATATTTTAGTATTTTTGGAATAAGAATTCTTATTATTCCTTTTAGATGGATAGACTTTTCAAAAGAATTCATTTATTATTACTCTTCTGATACTTTATGGAAGATATGAAGTGTGTATTTAAGGTTTACCAATTGATCTATTACTCATTAATTTTTTACGACTTCTAAGTGCACACCTCTTAACCTTGATTATTTTTTAGTGTTTTAGTTTGATAGATCTTTATTTTTGAGATGTAGTTTCTTTTGTTATTAGTGTTGAATACTTTTTCAAAAAAAAAATTATTGCAGTAAGGATTATATCCGTTTAGATGGATAAAATTTTTAAAATATTTGAATGACTATTACTCTTGTGATACTTTATGAAAGTTATGATGTGTGCATTTATGGTTTAGCAAATGATCTTGTACACATTATTTTTTAAGACTTCAGGTACACACATCTTAACATTCATTTTATTTGTTAGTATTTTAGTTTGATAGTTTTTATTTTTATGATGTAGGTTCTTTTGTTATTAGTGTGAAATAGTCTTTAAATATTATTTTTTTTTAAAATATGGATTATTATATTCGTTTCACACTGATAGGATTTTCAAAAGTTACCATTTATTATTAATAATTTATAAAAGATATAAGCTGTGCATTTACAATCATCACATGAATCTTTTGCTGGTTATTTTTCCACGACTTCACTCACACACCTCATAACCTTGATTATTATGTTAGTATTTTAGTTTGATAGATCTTTATTTTTACGATGTAGCTTCTTTAGTTATTAGTGGTGACTAGTCTTTCAAATCTATTGTTTTCTTGTAGTAAGGATAATTATTGTTCCTTTTTCATTGATAGAATTTTTTGAAGATTTGAATTATTAATACTCATGAAAGATATCAACTGTGCATTTATGGTTTAGCAGCGGATCTTTTAGTCATTATTTTTCCAAGACTTCAAATACACACCTCTTAACCATGATTATTGTTAGTGCATTTTATTTTGATAGGTCTTCATTTTTATGAGGCAGCTTCTTTTATTATGAGTGTTGCATAGTATTTCAAATATTTGTTTATTTTTTCAACAACGATTATTATTATTTCTGTTACATTGATAGAATTTTCAAAAGTCTTCATTTTTTTATTACTATTGGGATACTTTATAGAAGATATGAAGTGTCTATTTATGGGTTAGAAATGGATCTATAACTCATTAATATTCCAAGACTTCATGTACATACCGCTTAACTTTGATTATTATGTTCCTATTGTAGTTTAATAAACCCTTACTTTTATGATGTACCTCCTTCTGTTATTAGTGCTAAATAGTCTTTAAATATTATTTTTTTGTAATAAGGATTATTCTAATTCCTTGCATAGTGATAGCATTATGAAAACTTTTCATTCATTATTACTCTTGTCATATGTTATGAAAGATATGAATTGCGCATCTATGGTTTAGCAATGGATCTTTTCAAGACATCAGGTACACACCTCTTGACGTTTGATAATTTTTTTGTTTACTTTGATAGACCGTTTTTTAATGATGTAGCTTCTTTTGAAATCAGTGTTGAATTATCTTTCAAAATTTTTTTTCATTAAGCATTTGTATCATTGCCTTTACTCTTATGGCATTTTCAAAATTTTTCATTTATTATTACTCTTGGATACTTTATGGAAGATATGAAGTGTGCATTTATGGATAAGCAATGGATCTTTTACTAAATATTTTTCCACAGTGATAGAATGTTCAAAGGTTTCTTGAATATTACTCTTGTGATACATTATGAAAGATATGAAGTCTGCATATATGTTCTCGCAATAGATCTTTTATTTTCATTACTTTTATGAAAGTACACACCTCCTAACCATGATTATTATGCTAGTATCTTAGTTTAATAAATCATTATTTTTAGGATGTACCTCCTTTTGTTATTAGTGCTGAATAGTTTTTCAATATTTTTCTTATTTTTGAGATAATGATTATTTTGATTCCTTTTACAATGATAGCATTATCAAACGCTTTCATTTATTATTGCTCTTGTGATACTTTGTGAAAGATATGATGTGTGCATTTATGCTTTAGAAATGGATATTTTTCATGACTTCAGATACACACCTCTTCACGTTGATTATTTTTTAAGTATTTTAGTTTGATAGATCTTTTTTCTTTAGGATGTATTGAATAATCTTTTATATATTTTCATTTTGGAATAAGCATTAGTTTTATTCCTTTTATATTGATAGAATTTCAAAAGTTTTTATTTATTATTACTCTTGGGATACCATCTAGAAGATATGAAGTGTTCATTTATGGTTTAGCGATGGATATTTTACTCATTATTTTTCCAAGACATCAGGTACACGACTCTCAACCATGATTATTTTTAAGTGTATTTTAGATTGATTGATCTTTAATTTTACAAGGTATCTTCTTTTGTTATGAGTGTTGCATAGTCTTTCAATTATTTATTAATTTTTTCCGTAAGGATTGTCATTATTCCTTAACTTTGATAGAATTTTAAAAGTTTTCTTTTAAAATTACTGTTGGTTTACTTTATGGAAGATATAAAGTGTGCATTTATAGTTTAGCAATGGATCTTTTACTAATTATTTTTCCAAGACCTCAAGTACACACTTCTTAACCATGGTTTTTTTAGTGTATTTTAGATTGATAGATCTTTAATTTTATGAGGTTGCTTCTTTTATTATGAGTGTTGCATAGTCTTTCAAATATTTATTATTGTTGCAATAAGAATTACTATTATTCCTTATATATTTATAGCATTTTCAAAGGTTTTCATTTATTATTACTCTTGGAATACTTTATGGAAGCTATGAACAATGCAGTTATGGGTGAGCAATGGATCTTTTACTCATTAATTTTCCAACTTCAGGTACACTCCTCTCAACCTTGATTATTATGCTAGTATCTTAGTATTTTAAATCTTTGTTTCTATCATGTACTTCTATTTATGATTACTGGTGAATGGTCTTAAGATATTTACTCTTTTTGCAATAAGGACTATTTCTGATTCCTTTGAGAGATATATCATTATGAAAAGTTTTCATTTATTATTACTCTTGCGATACCTTATGAAAGATATGAAGGTTGTATTTATCGTTTAGTAATGGATCTTTTTTCAAGACTTTAGGTACACATATCTAGATGTTGATTATTTTTTAAGTATTTTAGTTTGATAGATCATTTGTTTTACAATGTAGCTACTTTGGATATCAGTGTTCAAATAGTCATATTCAAAATAACTATTAGTCATATTCCTTTTACATTATTGGCATTTTCAAAAGTATTCATATATTATTACTCTTGGGATACTTTATGTAATATATGAAGTGTGCATTTATGGTTTAGCAATGGATCTTTTACTAATTATTTTTCCATGACTTCAAGTACACACCTCTTAACCATGATTATTTAGTGTACTTTAGATTGATTGATCTTTAATTTTTCTGAGGTAGCTTCTTTTGTTTGAGTGCTCTAGAGCCTTTCAAATATTTATTATTTTTGCAATAAGGATTATTATTATGCCTTTTACATTGATAGTATTTTCAATTTTTTTCATTTATTATTTAGTATTGGGATACTTTATGGAAAATAAAAATTATGCATTGATGGGTGAGAAATATATCTCTTACTCATTCAATTTTTCAAGACTTCAGGTACGCACCTCTTACACTTGATTATTATGTTAGTAGCTTAGTTTAATTTTTTTTATGATATACCTCCTTTTATCACTACTACTGAATAATCTTTAAATATTTTTCTTTTTTTTGCAAAAGGATTATTCTCATTTGTTTCACATTGATAGCATTTTCAAAATTATGATTTATTATTACTCTTTTTTTACTTTATGAAAGATATCAAATGTGCATTTATGTAGCAATGGATGTTTTACTTATTACTTTTTCAAGACTTCAGGTACACACCTCTTAACATTGATTACTTTTTAAGTATTTTTGCTTGATAGATCTTTTTTTTACACGATGAAGCTTTTTTTTGTTATTAGTGTTAAATAGTCTTTCAAATATTTTTTATTTCAATAAGCATTAGTCATATTCCTTTTACATTATTGGCATTTTCAAAGGTTTTCATTTATTATTACTCTTGGGATACTTTATGGAAGATATGAAGTGTGCAATTATAGTTTAGCAATGGATCTTTTACAAAAAAAATTCCAAGACTTAAGGTACACACCTCTAAACCATGATTTATTTAGTGTATTTTAGTTTCTAGATCTTCAATTTAACGTGGTTGCATTTTTTTATGAGTCTTGCATAGTCATTCAAATATTCATTGTTTTTGCAATAAGGATTATTATAATTCCTTTTACATTGATAGCATTTTCAAAATTTTTCATTTATTATAATGTTAGGATACTTTATGGAAGAAGTGAACTATGCACTTATCAGTGAGCAATGGATCTTTTACTTATCAATTTTCCAAGACTTCACGTACACACCCCTTAACCTTGATTATTAGGTTAGTATCTTTGTATAATAAATCTTCATTTTTAGCATGTACCTTCATTTTTTATGAGTGCCTAATAGTCAGATAATTATTGTTTTTGAAATAACGACTATTTTTAATTCCTTTTATCGATATCACATTCTGAAAAGTTTTCATTTATTATTACTCTTGTGATACTTTATGAAAGATATGAAGGGTGCATTTATGGTTTAGCAATGGATTTTTTTCAAGACTTCATGTACACACCTCTTGATGTTCATTATTTTTCAAGTATTTTAGTTTCATACATTCTTTTTTGAATGATGTAGCTTCTTTGGTTTTTAGTGTTAAAGAGTCTTTCAAAGATTTTTTTTCCAACAAGCATTAGTATTCTTTGATAAAGATTGATGGCATTTTCAATAGTTTTCATTAATTATTACTCATGGGATACTTAATGGAAGATATTAGTCTGTATTTAATGTTTAGCAATGGATCTTTTATTTTTCCTAAGAATCAAGTGCACACCTCTTAATTATGACTATTTTTAGTGCATTTTAGGTTGATGAAGCTTGAATTTGATGAGGTAGCCTCTTTTGTTATAAGTGTTGCAGAGTCTTTCAAATGTTTATTATTTTTGGAATAAGAACGATTATTATTCCTTTTACATTGGTAGCATTTTCAAATGTTTTCATTTATTATTACTGTTAGGATACTTTATGGGAGATATGAAGCGTGCATTTATGGGTGAGCACTGGATCTCTTACTCATAAATTTTCCAAGACTTCATGTACACACCTCTTAACCTTGATTACTATGTTAGTATATTACTTTCATAAATTTTTTTTAATGATATACCTCCTTAATAGTACTTAATAGTTTTTAGATATTTATTGTTTTTGCAATAAGAACTATTTCTGATTCCTTTCACAGATATTGCATTTTCAAAATTTTTGATTAATTATTACTGTTTTGATACTTTATGAAAGATATGAAATGAGTATTTATAGTTAGCAATGGATTTTTTTCAAGACTTCAAGTACAGACCTCTTGAAGTTGAATATTGTGTTTTGTATTTTAGTTTTGATAGATCATTTGTTTTAAAATTTAGCTTCTTTTATTATTAGTGTTAAATGGTCTTTCAAATTTTGTTTTTGCAAAGACTATTAGTATTATTCCTTTTACATTGATCGCATTTTCTAAAATTTTCATTTATTATTACTCTTGGGATACTTTATGGAAGTTATGGCGTACACATTTATGGTTTAGCAATGGATCTTCTACTAATTACTCTTCCAAGGCTTTAGGTATACACCTTTTAACCATGATTATTTTCAGCATAATTTAGATTGATCGATCTTTAATTTTACGAGTTAGCTTCTTTTGTTATGATTGTTACATAATAGTTCAAATATTTATTGTTTTTGAAATAAGGATTATGATTATTCCTTTTACATTGATAGCATTTTCAAAAGTTTTCATTTATTATTACTGTCGGGATACTTTATGGAACATATAAAGTGTCCATTTATGGTTAAGCAAGGGATCTTTTACTCATTAGTTTTCCAATACTTCAGGTACGCGCATCTTAACCTTGATTATTATGTTAGTATATTAGTTTAATAAATCTTTATTTTTACGATGTACCTCCTTTTGTTATTAGGCTGAATAGTTTGTAAATATATATATTTTTTTCCAATAAGGACTATTCTGATTCCCTTCACAGTGATAGCATTTTCAAAAGTTTTTATTTATTAGTAGTCTTGCGATACTTTATGAAAGATATGAAGTGCTCATTTATGGCTTACCAATGGATCTTTTTCAAGACTTCAAGTACACTCCTCTTGACGTTGATTATTTTTAAGTATTTTAATTTGATAGATCTTTTTTTTATGATGTAGCTTCCTTTGTTATCAGTGTTAAATAGTTTTTACAGTTTTAAGTTTTTTGCAAAAAGCATTAGTATTATTCCTTTTACCTTGATGGCATTTTCAAAGTTTTCATTTTTTATTAATGTTGGGATAGTTTATGGAAGATATGAAGTGTGCATTTTATGTTTAGCAATAGATCTTTTTCTAACTATTTTTCCAAGAATTCAGGTACGCACCTCTTAACCATGCTTATTTTTAGTGGATTTTAGATTAATAGATCTTTAATTTTATGATGTAGCTTCTTTTTTTATGAGTGTTGCATAGTCTTTCAAAGATTTAATGTTTTTGCAACAAGGAGTATTCTAATTCCTTTCACAGTGATAGAATTTTCAAAAGTTTTCATTTATTATTTCTCTTCTAATAATTTATGGAAGCTATGAAGTGTGCATTTTTCGTTTAGGAATGGATCTTTTTCAAGACTTCAGGGACACACCTATTAACGTTGATAATTTTGTAATATTTTAGTTTGATAGCTCTATTTTTACGATGTATGCTTCTTTTGTTTTTTTTTTTTTGCAATAAGCATTAGTATTATTCCTTCTTTATTGATGGCATTTATATAAGTTTTCATTTATTATTACTCTTGGGATACTTCTTTGAAGATATGAAGTGTGCATTTATTGTTGAGCGATGGATCTTTTACTTCTTAGTTTTTTAAGACTTCAAGTACACACCTCTTAACCGTGATTATTGTAAGTGTATTTTAGTGTGATTGATGTTTATTCTACGAGGTAGCTTCTTTTGTAATGAGTGTTGCATAGTCTTTCAAATATTTATTGCTTTTACAATCAGAATTACTATTATTCTTTTTACATTAATAGAATTTTCAAAAGTTTTCTTATATTATTACTCTTGGGATACTTTATGGAAGATATAAGTGTGCATTTATGGCTTGGCAAGGGATCTTTTACTCACTACTTTTTCAACACTTCAAGTACAAATCTCTTGACCTTCATTATTTTAGGTATATTTTATTTCGATTGATGTTTATTTTTTTGAGGTAGCTTGTTTTGTTCTGAGTATTGATTAGTCTTCCAAGTATTTAGTGTTCTTGCAATAAGGACTATTATTATTCCTTTTAGATTGCATTTTCAAGAGATTTGATTTATTATTACTCGTGTGATACTTTATGGAAGATAGGATGTGTGCTTTCATGGTTTAGCAATTGATCTTTTCCACATATTAACCTTAATTGCTATGGTAGTATTTCAGTTTGATAAATATTCATTTTTACAATGAAGCTTCTTCAGTTATTAGTGTTGAATAGTCCATCAGATATTAAGTTTTTTGCAATAAGGCTTATTCTGATTCCTTTGACACTTATAGCATTTTCAAAAGTTTTCATTTATTATTCCTCTTGTGATACTTTATGAAAGATATGAAATGTTCATGAATGGTTTAGCAATGAGTCTTATGCTCATTATTTTTTTAAGACTTCTAGTTTACTCCTCTTGACCTAGATTACATGTTTAGTATTTCAGTCTTATAGATCTAGATTTTTTTGATGTCACTTCGTTTGTTATTTGTGTTGAATAGTCTTTCAAATATTTTTTTTGCAATAAGGATATTTATTATCCCTTCTACAATAAAAAAATTTTCAAAATTTTTGATTTATTGTTATCCTTGTGATACTTTGTGGAAGATGTGAAGTGTGCATTTAGAATTTAGAAATGGATCTTTTACTAATTATTTTTCCAAGACTTCAAGTACACACCTATTGATGATAATTATTTTTTTCATATTTCAGTTTGACAGATCTTAAGTTTTTCGATGTAGCTTCCTTTGTTATGAGTGTTAAATAGTATTTTAAATATATATTTTTTCCTATAAGGATTATTATTATTCCTTTAACATTGATAGCATTTTCAAAAGATTTGAATGATTATTAAACTTGTGATACTTTATCGAGCTTATGAAGTGGGCAATGATGGCTAAGCAATGGATCTTTAACTCATTATTTATGAAGTCCTCACGTACACACTAATTAGCATTTTCATTTGATAGATTTTTTTAAAAAAAAATTAGGTTCTTTTGATAAACATGTTCAATAGTCTTTCAAATATTTATTTCTTTTTGGAGTAAGCTTTATTATTATTCCTTTTAATTTAGCAGTCGTTTGAGAAGTTTTCATTTATTATTACTCTTGAGATAGTATACAAAAGATATGAAGTGGGGAATTATGGTTTAGCAGTGGATCGTTTTATGCTTTAGTTTTTCAAGACTTTAGGTACACACCAAATAACCTTGATTTTTAGGTTAGTATTTTACTTCAATATAACTTGAATTTTATGACGTAGCTTCTTTTGTAATTAGTGTTCAATTGTCTTTCAAATATTTATTTATTTATTTGAAATAAGTATTATTACTATTCATTTTACATTGAAAGAATTTCCAAGAGATTTGAACTATTATTACACTTGTGATACTTTATGGTAAAAGATATGAGGTGTTCATTTTTGGTATATAAGTGGATCTTTTACATATTATTTTTCAAGACTTCAGGTACATAACTCTTTAACATTATATTTTTTCAGTATTTTAATTTCATAGATCTTTATTTTTAGGTTGTATGTTCTTTTGGTATATATGTTAAATAGTCTTTCAAATAATTATTTCTTTTTGCAATAAGAGATATTTTTATTCCTTTTAATTTGATAGCAGATTAAAAATTTATGAGTATTGAATAGTCTTTTAAATATTTATTTTTTGCAATAAGGATTATTATTATTAGTTTTACATTGATAGAATTTTCAAAAGAATTGAATTATTATTACACTTGTGATACTTTATGGAAGATATGAGGTGTTCATTTATGGTTTAGAAGTGGATCCTTTTACTTATTATTTTTCAAGACTTCACGTACACACATTTTCACCATGAATATCTTTTAGCATTTTTCCTTGATAGATATTTATTTTTAAGTTGTATGTTATTTAAAAATATATGATGAATAGTCTTTCAAATATTTATTTCTTTTTGCAATAAACATTATTTCTATTCCTATGAATGTTATAGCAAATGGAAAAGTTTACGAGTGTTGAATAGAGTTTTAAATATTTATTTTTTAACAAGAAGGATTATCATTATTCATTTTAAATTGCTAGCAATTTCAAAAGATTTGAAGTATTATTACACTTGCGGTAATTTATGAAAGGTATGAGGTGTGCATTTTTCATTTAGAAGTGGATCTCCTATTATTTTTCAAGACTTAAAGTACACACCTCTTTAGGAAGATATGTTTTCAGTAATTTACTTTGATAGATCTTATTTTTAAGTTGTATGCTCTTTTGGTATTTTTTTCAAATAGTTTTTCAAATATTTATTTCTTTTTTGTAATAAGCTTATTTTTTCCCTTTTAATTTGATAGCAGTTTGAAAAGTTATGGGTATTGAATAGTGTTTTAAATATTTTTTTTTGCAATAAGGATAACTGTTATTCTTTTTACATTGCTATAATTTTCAAAAGATTTGAATTAGCATTACACTTGTGATAATTTATAGAAGATTTGATATGTGCATTAATGGTTTAGAAGTGGATCTTTCACTTATTATTTTATAAGACTTCAAGTACACATCTCTTAACCATGATATTTTTGGAGTATTTTACTTTCATATATCTTTATTTTTAAGTTGTATGTTCTTTTGGTATTTTTATTGAATATTTTTTCAAATGTTTATTGCTTTTTGCAATAGGCTTATTTTTATTCCCTTTTAATTTGATAGCAGTTTGAAAAGTTATGAGTATTGAATAGAGTTTTCAATATTTAGTCTTATGCAGTAAGGATTATTATCATTCATTTTACATTGAGAGCATTTTCAAAAGATTTAAATTATTATTACACTTGTGATTCTTTATGGAAGATATGTGGTGTGCATTTTTTGTTTAGAAGTGGATCCTTTACTTAGTATTTTTCAAGACTTCAGGTACACATATCTTAACCATGATATTTTTTTAGTATTTTACTTTGGTAGATCTTTATTTTTAAGATGTATGTCATTTTGGTATTTTTGTTTAATAGGTTTTCAAAATATTAATTTCTTTTTGCAATAGGCTTATTTTTATTCCCTTTTAATTTTATAGTTGCTTGTAAAGTTATGAGTATTGAATAGTGGTTTCAAATATTTATTTCTTTTTGGAGTAAGCTTTATTATTAGTCCTTTTAATTTAGCATTCCTTTGAGAAGTTTTCATTTATTAATATTCTAGAGATAGTATAAAAAAGATATAAAGTGTGAAATTATGGTTTAGCAATTCATCTTTTACTCTTTAGTTTTTCAAGACTCTAGGTACACACCTAATAACCTTGATTTTTAGGTTAGTATTACACTTTGATATATCTTTAATTTTACAACAGAGCTACTTTTGAAATTAGAGTTGAATAGTCTTTCAAATATATATTTATTTGAAATAAGGATTATTACTATTCCTTTTTACGTTGAAAGAATTTTCAAAAAATTTCAAATATTTTTACACTTGTGATACTTTATTCATTTAAATATATTTAAAGATATTTAAAGATATGAGGTGTGAATTTATGGTTTCGAAGTGGATCACTTATTTTTTTTCAAGACTTCAGGTACACACCTCTTAACCATGATATTTTTTGAGTATTTTACTTTGATAGATCTTTATTTTTAAGTTGTATGTTCTTTTGGTATATATGTTAAATAGTCTTCTACATATTCATTTAATTTTTCCATAGGCATTATTTTTATTCCTTTTATTTTCATAGCAGTTTGAAAAGTTATGAGTATTAAATTTGTTTTGAATTTCAAAAAAATCTGAATTACTGTTACACTTGTGATACTTTATGGAACTTATGAGGCATGAATTTATCGTTAAGAAGTGGATCTTTACTTATTATTTTTCAGGACTTTAGGTCCATGATATTTTTTCAGTAGTTTTACATTCGTTGATCTTTATTTTTAAGTTGTATGTTCTTTTGGGATATACTTGAATAGCCTTCCAAATATTTATTAACTTTATTTCAGTTTGAAAAGTTAAGAGTATTCAATACTATTTTAAATATTTATTTTTATGCAGTAAGGATTATTATTATTCGCTTTACATTGATTGCATTCTCTAAAGATTTGAATTCTTATTACACTTGTGATACTTAATGGAAGATATAAGGTGTGCATTTATGGTTTAAAAGTGAATCTTTTAATTTTTATTTTTCCACACTTCAAGTAAACGCCTCTTGAACATGATAAATTATCAGTATTTCACTTTGATAGATCCGTAATTTTAAGTTGAATGTTCTTTTAAGATATATGTTGAATAGTCTTTGAAATATTTATTTCTTTTTGCAATAAGCATTATTTTTATTCCTTTTAACTTGATAGCAGTTTGAAAATTGATGAGTATTGAATAGTATTTTGAATATTATTTTTTTCAATAAGGAGTATTATTATTCGTTTCACATTGATAGAATTTTCTAAAGATTTGCATTATTATTGCACTTATGATACTTTATGGAAGATATGAGGTGTTTATGGTTTAGAGGTGGATCTTTTACTTATTACTCTTCAAGACTTCAGGTACACACCTTTTTAACCATGATATTTTTTCACTGTTTTACTTTGATAGATCTTTATTTTTAAGTTGTATGCTCTTTTGGTATATGTGTTGAATAGTCTTTCGAATTATTATTTAATTTTGCATTAAGCATTATATTGTTTCCTTTGAATTTTATAACAGTTTGAAAATTTTATGAGTATCAAATAGTTTTTTTAATGTTTTTTCAATAATGATTATTATTATTCGTTTTACATTGATAGCATTTTAAAAACATTTGAATTATAATTACACTTGTGATACTTTATGGAAAATATGCGACATGCATTTATGGTTTTCAAGTTGATCTTTTAATTATTACTTTTCAATACTTCAGGTACACACCTATTAACCATGATATTTTTTATGTATTTCACTTTGATACATCTTTATTTTTATATTATTTTGGTAAATATGTTAAATAGTCTTTGAAGTATTTATTTCTTTGTGCAATAAGCATTATTTTTATTCCTTTTAATTTAATAGCAATTTGAAAAGTTTTTCAGTATTTACTAGTGTTTTAAATATTGATTTTTTCCAATGAGGAATATTGTTATTCAGTTACATTGATAGAAACTTCTAAAGATTTGAATTATTATTACACTTGTGATACTTTATGGAAGATACGAGGTGTGCATCTATGGTTTAGAAGTTGATCTCTTACTTACCTTTTCAAGACTTGAGGTATATTCTATAAGTATTTCACTTTGATAAATCTTTATTTTTATATTGTGGGTTCTTTTGGTATATTTGTTGAAAAGTCTTTCAAATATTTATTTCTTTTTGCGAAAATCATTACCTTTATTCCTTTTAATATGATAGCAGCTTAAAAAGTTTTTGAATTTTTATTTAAGTATTTACTTATATGCAATACAGATTAGTATGATTCATTTTACATTGCAATACGGATTACTACGATTCAATATGGATTACTATGATTCTTTTTTTATGCAATACGGATTACTATGATTCAATACGGATTCTCCAAAAATTTGATCTATTATTACACTTATGATACTTTGTGAAAGATATGAGGTGTGTATTTATGTTTTTGAAGTGGATGTTTTGCTTATTACTTTTCAAGACTTCAGGTACACACCTCGTAATCATGACATTGTTTCAGTTGTTTACATTCATAGGTCTTTTTTTGAAAGTTTATGTTCTTTTGGTATATAAGTTGAGTAGTCTTTGAAATTTTTTTTTTCAATAAGCATAATTTTTATTCCTTTAAATTGGATAGAATTTTGAAATGTTATGAGTATTAATAAGTTTTTTAAATATTTATTTCTTTCCAATAAGGAATTTTTTATTTGTTTACATTGACAGAAATTTCTGAAGATTAGAATTTCAATTACACTTGTGATAGTTTATGAAATATATGAGGTGTGGATTTATGGTTTAGAAGTGCATCTTTTATTAATTATCTTTCAAGACTTCAGGTATACACCTCGTAACCATGACATTCTTCGAGTATTTTACTTTGATAGATCTTTATTTTTCAATTGTATGTTCTTTTGGCATATATGTTGAATAGTCTTTCAAATATTTACTTCTCTTTGCCATAAGCATTATTTTTATTTCTTTCAGCTTGACGGCAGATTGAAAAGTTATAAGTACTAAATAGTGTTTAAATATTTATTTTTATGCAATAAGGATTATTATTATTCCTATTACATTGATAGCATTTTCAAAAGACTTGAATTTTTCTTAAACTTGTGATACTCTATGGAATATATGAGGTGTGCATTTATGGTTTAGAAATGGATCTTTTACTTATTAATTTTCAAGACTTCACGTAGACACCTTTTAACCATGATGTTTTTTGAGTATTTTACTTTGATAAATATTTATTTTTAAGTTGTATGTTCTTTTATTATATATATTGAAAAGCCTTTCAAATATTTATTTATTTTTGCAATAAGCATTTTTGTTTTGGAAAAAGGATTATTATTATTCGCTTTACATTGATAGCATTATCAAAAGATTTGAATTATTCTTACACTTTTTATACTTTATGGAACATATGAGGCGTTCATTTATGGTTTAGAAGTGGATGTTTTCCTTATTATTTTTCAAGCCTTCAGATACACAGCTCTTAACAATGATATTTTTTTAGTATTTTACATAAATAGATCTTTATTTTTAAGTTGTACGTTCTTTAGGTATATAGGTTGAGTAGCCTATATTTTATTTTTTGAATGAAAATTATTTTTATTCCCTTCAATTGGATATCAGTTTGAAAATTTATGAGTATTCAATAGTGTTTTAAATATTAATTCTTTTCCAATAAATATTATTATTATTATTCATTTACATTGACAGAAATTTCTGCAGATTTGAATTATTATTACACTTATGATATTTTATGGAAGATATGAGGTATGCATTTATGGTTTAGAGGTGCATCTTTTACTAATTATCTTTTAAGACCTTCGGTAAATACCTCTTAACCATGACATTTTTTTAGTATTTTACTTTGATAGATCTTTATTTTTTAGTTCTATGGTCTTCTGGCATATAAGTTGAATAGTCTTTTAAATATTTATTTCTCTTAGCAATAAACACTCTTTTTATTTCTTTTAACTTGAGGGCAGATTGAAAAGTTATAAGTATTGAATAGTGATTTAAAAATTTATTTCTATGCAATAAGTATTATTAATATTCGTTTTACACTCATAGGATTTTCAAAAGATTTGAATGAATATTACACTTGTGATACTTTAAGGAAGATATGATGTGTGCATTTCTAGTTTAGAAGTGGATCTTTACTTATTAATTTTCAAGACTTAAGGTACACACTTTTTTCGCCGTGATATTTTTTGAGTAGTTTAGTTTTATAGATCTTTTTTTTAAGTTGTATGTTCTTATAATTATTTATTTCTTTTTGCAATAAGAATTACTTTTTTGCCTTTTAACTTGATAGTATTCAGAAAATTTGTGAGTATGGAGTAGTGTTTGAAATATTTAATTTTTTTGCAATAAGGATCATTATTATTCATTTTACCTTGATAGCATTATCAAAAGACTTGAATAATTCTTACGCTTGTTACACTTTATGGATATATGAGGCGTGCATTTATGGTATAGAAGTGGATGTTTTACTTATTATTTTTCAAGACTTCAGGTACATAGCTCTTAACAATGATATTTTTTTAGTAGTTTACATATATAGATCTTTCTTTTTAATTTGTATGCTCTTTTGGTATGTAGGTTGAGTAGCCTTTGAAATATTTTTTTTTGCAATAAGCATTATTTTTATTCCTTTCAACTGGATAGCAGTTTGAAAAGTTATGCGTATTCAATAGTGTTTTGAATCTTACTTTTTTTCCAATAAGGATTATTATTATTCATTTACATTGACAGGAATTTCTGAAGATTGGAATTATTATTACACTCATGATAGTTTATGGAAGATATGAGATGTGCATATATGGTTTAGAAGTGCATCTTTTATTACTTATCTTTCAAGACTTCAGGTATACACCTCTTAACCATGACATTTTCTGAGTATTTTACTTTCAGTTCTATGTTCTTTTGGCATATATGTTGAATAGTCTTTCTAATTTTTATTTCTCTTTGAAATAAACACTCTTTTTATTTCTTTTAACTTGAGGGCAGATTCAAAATTTCTAAGTATTGAATAGTGTTTTAAATATCTATTTCAATGCAATAAGTATTATTACAATTCGTCTTACACTAGTAGCGGTTTCAAAATATTTGCATTAGTATTACACTTGTCATACTTATGGAAGCTATGAGGTGTTCATTTATAGTTTACAAGTGGATCTTTTACTATTTTAAATTTTCAAGACTTCAGGTACACACCTTTTAACCATGATATTTTTTAGTAATTTACTTTTATAGATATTTTTTAAGTTTTATGTTCTTTTGGAATATATCTTGAAAAGTCTTTCTAATATTTATTTCTTTTTGCAATAAGCATTACGTTATTCCCTTTTAACTTGATAGCATTTTTAAACATTATGTGTATTGAGTAGTGTTTGAAATGCAATAAGGATTATTATTATTTGTTTTACATTAATAGCATTATCAAAAGATTTGAATTATTCTTACACTTTATGGAACATAATAGGCATGCATTTATGCTATAGAAGTGGATGTTTTACTTTTTTCCAGCCTTCAGGTACACACCTCTTAACCATGATATTTTTTTAGTAGTGTACATAAATAGATATTTATTTTTATGGTGTATTTTGTTTTGGTATATAGGTTTAGTCTTTCAAATATATTTTTTTTGCAATAAGCATTATTTATATTCCTTTAAATTGGATATCAGTTTGAAAAGTTATGAGTATTCAATAGTGTTTTGAATATTAATTCTTTTCTAATAAGGATTATTATTATTTGTTTACAGTGACAGGAATTTCTGCAGATTTGAATTATTATTACACTTGTGATAGTTTATGGAAGATATGAGGTGTGGATTTATGATTTAGAAGTGCATCTTTTAGTAATTATCTTTCGAGACTTCAGGTATACACCTCTTAACCATGACAGTTTTTTAGTATTTTACTTTGATAGATCTTTTTTTAGTAGTATGTTCTTTTGGCATATACGTTGAATAATCTTTCAAATATTTATTTCTTTTTTAAATAAGTGTTCTTATTTTTTCATTTAATTTGAGGGCAGATTGAAAGGTTATAAGCATTGCATATTGAGTTAAATATGTATTTCTATGTAATAAGGATTATTATTATTCGTTTTACTCTAATAGAATTAACAAAATATTTGAATTAATATTAAATTTATGATACTTTACGAAAGATATGAGGCATGCAATTATGGCTTAGAAGGGTATCTTTTCCTTTTTAATTTTCAAGCCGTCAGGTACACACCTTTGAACCATGATATTTTTTTGCTATTTAACTTTAATAGATCGTTTTTTTTAAGTTGTATGTTCTTTTGGTATATATGTCGAAAGTCTTTTAAATATTTATTTCTTTTTGCAATAAGCATTACCTTTTTCCCTTTTAACTTCATAGCATTATTAAAAGTTGTGTATTCAGTAGTGTTTGAAATATTTATTTTTTTGCATTAACGATTATTATTATTTGTTTTACATTGATAGCATTATCAAAAGTTTTGAATTATTCTTACACTTGTTATACTTTATGGAACATATAAGGGATGCATTTATGGTTTAGAAGAAGACGTTCTACTTATTATTTTTCAAGCCTTCGATTACACAGCTCTTAACCATGATATTTTTTTAATAGTTTACATAAATAGATCTTTATTTTTAAGTTTTATGTTCTTTTGGTATATAGGTTGAGTAGTCTTTCAAATATTTTTTTTTGCAATAAGCATTATTGCTATTCCTTTCAATTGGATAGCAGTTTGAAAAGTTATGAGTATTCAATAGTTTTTTAAATATCAATTTTTTCCAATAAGGATTATTATTATTCGCTTACATTGACTGAATTTCTGAAGATTTGAATTATTATTACACTTTTGATAGTGACGTGTGCATTCATGGAAGATATGAGGTGTGAATTAATGGTTTAGATGTACAACTTTTAGTAACCACCTTTCAAGGCTTCACGTATTCACCTCTAATCCATGACATTTTTTTTGTATTTTATTTTGACAGATCTTAATTTTTTAGTTGTATGTTCTTTTGGCATATATGTTGAATAGTTTTTCAAATATTTATTTCTCTTAGCAATAAGCACTATTTTTATTTCTTTTAACTTGAGGGCAGATTGAAAAGTTATAATTATTGAATAGTGTTTTAAATATTTATTTCTATGCAATAAGGATTATTATTATTCGTTTTACATTCATAGCGTTTTAAAAAAGATTTGAATGAATATTACACTTTATGGAAGATATGAGGTGTGCATTCATAGTTTAGAAGTGGATCTTTTACTTCTTAATTTTCAAGACTTAAGGTACACACCCTTTCACCATGATTATTTTATAGTATTTTACTTTGATAGATCTTTTTTTCAAGTTGCATGTTCTTTTGGTAAATATGTTGAATAGTCTTTCAAATATTTATTTCTTTTTTCAAGAAGCATTATTTTTTCCCTTTTAACTTGATAGCATTTTGAAAATTTATGAACATTGAGTAGTATTTGAAATATTTATGTTTTTTGCAATAAGGATTATTATTACTCGTTTTTCATTGATAGCATTCTCAAAAGATTTGAATTATTCTTACAATTGTTATACTTTATGCAACATATGAGGCATGGGTTTATGGTTTAGAAGTGGATGTCTTACTTATTACTTTTCATCATTCAGGTACACACCTCTTATTTATGATATTTTTTTAGTTTACATAAATAGATCTTTATTTTTTAATTTGTATGTTGTTTTGGTATATAGGTGCAGTAGTCTCTCAAATATTTATTTTCTTTCTGCAATACGCGTTATTTTTATTCCTTTTAATTAGATAGCACTTTGAAAAGTTATGAGTATTCAATAATTTTTTCAATATTTATTTTTTTCCAATAAGGATTATTATTATTCACTTACATTGATCCAAATTTCTGAAGATTTGAATTATTATTACACATGTGACAGTTTATGGAAAATATTAGGTGTGCATTTACTGTTTAGAAGTGCATTTTTTAGTAATTATCTTTCAAGACTTCAGATATACACCTCTTAACCATGACACTTTTAGAGTATTTTAATTTGATAGATCTTTTTTATGAGTTGTATGTTCTTTCGGCATATATGTTGAATAGTCTTTCAAATATTTATTTATTTTTTCAATAAGCATTCTTTTTATTTCTTTTAACTTGACGGCAGAGTGAAAAGTTATAAATATTGAATAGTGTTTTAAATATTTATTTCTATGCAATAAGTATTATTGTTATTCATTTTACATTCATAGAATTTTCAAAAGATTTGAATGAATATTACACCCTTGATACTTTATGGAAGAAATGAGGTGTGCATTTATAGTTTATAAGTGGATCTTTTACTTATTAATTTTCAAGACTTCAGGTACACACCCTTTCACCATGATTATTTTATAGTATTTTACTTTGAAAGATCTTAAAGTTGTATGTTCTTTTGGTATATATATTGAAAAATCTTTTTAATTTTTTTTTTGCAATAAACATTACTTTTTTTCTTGTTAATTTGATAGCATTTTGAAAAGTTGAGAGTATTGAGTAGTGTTTGAAATATTTATTTTTATGAATAAGGATTATTATTATTCGTTTTACATTGATAGAATTATCAAAATATTTAAATTAATATTAAGTTTGTGATACTTTATGGAAGATATGAGGTGTGCATTTATAGTTTAGAAGTGGATATCTTATTCATTAATTTTCAAGACTTTAGGTAGACACCTCTTATCCATGAAATTTTTTTAGTATTTTACTTGTATCAATCTTATTTTTCTAAGTTGTATGTTCTTTTTGTATATATGCTTAAAAGTCTCTCAAATATTTGCATCTTTTTGCAATAAGCATTACTTTTCCCTTTTAACGTGATAGCATTTTGAAAATTTATGTGCATTGAGTAGTGTTTAAATATTTCTTTTTTTGCAATAAGGATTATTGTTATTCATTTTCCATTGATAGCATTACAAAAAGATTTGAATTATTCTTAAACCTTTTATACTTTATGGAACATATGAGGCATGCATTTATGGTTTAGAAGTGGTTGTTTTACTTATTATTTTTCAAGACTTCAGGTACACACCTCTTAACCATGAAATATTTTTAGTAGTTTACATAAATAGATCTTTAGTTTTAAGTTCTATGTTCTTTTGGTATATTCGTTGAGTAGTCTTTCAAATATTTATTTTTCTTTTACAATAAGCATTATTTTTATTCGTTTCAATTGGATAGAGGTTTGAAAAGTTATGCGTATTCAATAGTGTTTCCAATATTATTTTTTTCTAATAAGAATTATTATCATTTGTTTAAATTGACAGAAATTTTTAGAGATTTAAATTATTATTACACTTGTGATTTTTTATGGAAGATATGAGGCGTGCATTTATGGTTTAGAAGTGCATATTTAGTAATTATGTTTAAGACTTCGATTATACACCACTTAACCATGACATTTTTTTAGTATTTTACTCTGATAGATTGGTTTTTTTAGTTTTATGTTCTTTTGGCATATATGTTGAATAGTCTTTTAAATATTTATTTCTCTTTACAATAAGAACTATTTTTATTTCTTTTAACTTGAGGGAAGATTAAAAAGGAATCAGCATTGAATAGTTTTTTAAATATTTATTTCTCGACAATAAGAATTATTATTATTCGTTTTACATTCATAGCATTTTTAAAAGGTATGAATTAATATTACACTTGTGATACATTATGTAAGATATGAGGTTCGCATTTATTGTTTAGAAGTGGATCATTTACTTATTAATTTTCAGGACTTCAGGTACACACCTTTTAACCAAGATTTTTTTAGTATTTTACTTTGATAGATATTTTTTTAAGATCAAGATATTTTTATTTTTTCTTGGTATAAATGTTGAAAATTCTTTCAAATATTTATTTCTTTTTGCAGTAAGCATTACTTTTTTCCCTTTTAACTTGATGGCATTTTGAAGAGTTTTGAGTATTGAGTAGTGTTTGAATTTATTTTTTGCAATAAGGACTATTATTATTCGTTTTGCATTGATAGCATTATCAAAAGCTTTGAATTATTCTTACACTTGTTGTACTTTATGGAACATAGGAGGCGTGCATTTATGGTGTAGAAGTGGATGTTCTACTCATTACTTTTCAAGACTTTAGGTACACACCTCTTAGCCATGATCTTTTTTAGTTAAAATAAATAGATCTTTATTTTTAAGTTATATGTTGTTTTGGTATAAAGGTGGAGTAGTCTTTCAAAACAAAAATTCTTTTTTCAAAAGCATTATTTTCATTCCTTTCAATTGGATAGCAGTTTGAAAGGTTATGAGTTTTCAATAGTTTTTTTAATATTTGTTTTTTTCCAGTAAGGATTATTATTATTCGTTTACATTGAAAGCAAATTTCTGAAGATTTGAAATGTTATTACACTTGTGATAGTTTATGGAAAATATTAGGTGTGCATTTATGGTTTAGAAGTGTATCTTTAAGTAATTATGTTTCAAGACTTCAGGTATACACCTCTTAACCATGAAAATTTTCAAGTATTTTACTTTGATAGATCTTTTTTTTAACTGCATGTTCTTTTGGCATATATGTTGAATAGTCTTTCAAATTTTTATTTCTTTTTGAAATAAGCATTATTATTTTCCCTCTTAACTTAAGGGCAGATTGAAAAGTTATAAGTATTGAATAGTGTTTTAAATATTTATTCCTCTCCAATAAGGATTATTATTATTCGTTTTACATTCATAGCATTTTCAAAAGATTTGAATTATTCTTACACTTGTTATACTTTCTGGAACATAAGAGGCGTGGTTTAGAAGTGGATGTTTTACTTATTATTTATTAAGACTTCAGGAACAAACCTCTTAATCTCGATATTGTTTTAGTTGTATGTTCTTTTGGTATATAGGTTGAGTAGTCTTTAAAATATGTATTTTATTTTGGCAATAAGCATTATTTGTGTTCCTATCAATTGGATAGCGCCTTGAAAAGTTGTGAGTATTTAATAGGTTTTCCAATAAGGATTATTATTCGTTTACATTGACAACAATTTCTGAAGATTTGAATGATTATTACAGTTTATGGAAAATATGAGGTGTGCATTTACTATTTAGAAGTGCATATTTTAGTAATTATCTTTCAAGCCTTTAGGTATACACCTCATAACCATGTCAATTTTTTAGTATTTTACTTTGAGAGATCTTTTTTTTTGCGGTGTATGTTCTTTTGGCCTATATGTGGAATAGTCTGAAAAATAGTCTTTTTTATTTCTTTTTTAAATAAGCATTCTTTTTGTTTCATTTAACTTGACGACAGATTGAAAAGTTACAAGTGTTGAATACTTTTTCAAATATTTATTTCTATGCAATAAGGATTAGTATTACTCGTTTTACATCGGTAGCATTTTTAATATGTTTGAACTAATATTACATTTGTGATATTTTCTGGAAGATATGAGGTGTGCATTTACGGTTTAGAAGTGGATCTTTCACCATGGTTATTTTTTAGTATTTTACTTTGATAAATTTTTTTATGTTTTATTTTCTTTTGATATATATGTTGAAAAGTTTTTCGAATATTCATTTATTTTTGCAATAAGCATTACTTTTTTCCCTTTTAACTTCATAGCATTTTGAAAAGATATGAGTAAAGAACAATGTTTGAATATTTATGGTTTAGAAGTGGATAAGGATTATTATTATTTGTTTTACAATGATAGCATTATCAAAAGATTTGAATTATTCTTACACCTGTTATACTTTATGGAACCTGTTATACACCTGTTATTCTTACACCTGTTATAGCATTATCAAAACTTCATAGCATTATCAAATGAGGCGTGCATTTACGGTTTAGAACTGGATGTTTTACTTACTATTTTATAAGCCTTCAAGTACACACCTCATAATTATGATATTTTTTTAGTAGTTTACATAAATAGATCTTTATCTTAAAGTTGTATGTTGTTTTGGTATATAGGTTGAGTAGCCTTTCAAATATTTATTTTATTTTTGCAGTAAGCATTATTTTTACTCCTTTCAATTGGATAGCAGTTTGAACAGTTATCAATATTTTATAGTGTTTTCGAATATTTTTCGAATAGGGATTATTATTATTATTCGTTTACATTGACAGCAATTTCTAGAGATTTGAATTATTATTACACTTGTGATAGTTTATGTATGATATGAGGTGTGCATTTAGGGCTGAAAACATTATCTTTTAGTAATTATCTTTCAAGGCGTCAAGTATACACCTCTTAATCATGACATTTTTTGAGTATTTTTCTTTGATAGATGTTTATTTTTTTAAGTTGTATGTTTTTGGCATATATGTTGAACAGTTTTTCAAATATTTATTTCTTTTTGCAATAAGCATTATTTTTCTTTATTTTAACTTGATAGCATATTGAAAAGATATAAGTATTAAATAGTGTTTTAAATATTTATTTCTATGCAATAAGAATTATTACTCATTTTACATTGATAGAATTTTCAAAAGATTTGAATTAATATTACACTTGTAATACTTTATGGAGGATATGAGGTGTGCATTTATGGTTTAGAAGTTGATCTTTTACTTATTAATTTTTAGGACTTCAGGTACACACCTTTTAACCATTATATTCTTTTAGTATTTTACTTTGATAGATCTTGCTTTTTAATTTCTATGTTCTTTTGGTATATATGTTGAATAGTTTTTCAAATATTTATTTATTTCTGCAATATTCATTTTTTCCTGTTTTAATGCAATAGCAGTTTGAAAATTTGTATATTGAAGAGTGTTTGAAATATTTGTTTTATCGCAATAAGAATTATTATTACTCGTTTTACATTGATAGCATTTTCCAAAATTGGAATTATTTTTACCTTTGTGATACTTTATGGAACATATGAGCGGTGCATTTATGGTTTAGAAGTGGATCTTTTACTTATTATTTTTCAAGCCTTCAGGTACACACGTCACGATATCTTTAAGCCATGATATTTTTTCAAGCCATGATATTTTTTGAGTAGTTTACATTCACAGATTTTTATTTTTAAGTTGTATGTTCTTTTGGTATATATGTTGAACAGTCTTTAAAATATTTATTTCTTTTTGCGATAATCATTATTTTTATTTATTTTAACTCGATAGCGATTTAAAGAGTTTATGAGTATTGAAGAGTGTTTTAAATATTTAGTTTTTTGTAATAAGGATTATTATTATTCGTTTTCCATTGCTAGAATTTTTTAAAGATTTGTATTCTTTGTTAAACTTGTGGTACTTTACAGAAGATATGAGGTGTCCATCTATGGTTCAGCTACACACCTCTTAACCATGATATTTTTTTAGTATTTTACCTTTACAGATCTTCATTTTTAAGATGTACGTTCTTTTGGTATATATGTCAAATAGTTTTTTTATTTTTATTTTTGAAATAAGCATTATTGTTATTCTTTTTAGTTGGATAGCACTTTGAAAAGTTATAAGTATTCAATAGTGTTTGAAATTTTTTTTTTCCACTAAGGATTATTATTATTCATTTTTTATTGATAGAAATTTCTAAGATTATAACTATTATTAAATTTGTAATACTTTATGGAAGATATGAGCTGTGCATTTATGGTTTAGAAGTGCATCTTTTACTAATTATCTTTCAAGACTTCAGGTACACACCTCTTAACCATGACATTTTTTTAGTATTTTTTTTATACATATTTATTTTTGAGTTGTATGTTCTTTTGGCATATATGTTGAATAGTCTTTTAAATATTTATTTCTTTTTGCAATATGCATTCTATTTATTTCTTTTAACTATATAGCAGTTTTAAAAGTTATAAGTATTGAATAGTGTTTTAAATATTTACTTCTATACAGTAAGGATAGTTACTATTGGTTTTACATTGATTGCATTTTTAAATGATTTGTATTGTTATTACACTTGTGATACTTTATGGAAGATGTGAGGTGTGCATTTTATCGATAAGAAGTGGATCTTTTTCTTTTTACTTTTCAAGACTTCAAGTACACACCTTTTATCCGTGATATTTTTTTAGTATTCTACTTTGATAGCTCTTTATTTTTAAGTTGTAGTTCTTTTGGAATATATGGAAAATAGACTTCCAATATTTATTTGTTTTGCAATAAGCATTCATTTTTTCCTTTTAACTTGATAGAATTGTTAAAAGTTATGAGTATTGAACAGTGTTTTAAATATTTATTTTTCCAATATAAGGATTTTTATTATTCGTTTACATTGACTGCAATTTCTGGAGATTTCAATTGGTATTATACTTATGATACTTTATGGAAGATATGAGGTGTGCATTTATGGTTTACAAGTGGATCTTTTACTTATTAATTTTCAAGACTTAAGGAACACACCTCTTAGGCTTGATATTTTTCAGTGTTTTTACTTTGATAGATATTTATTTTTAAGTTATACGTTCTTTTGGTATATATGTTGAATAGTCTTTGAAATATTTATTTCATTTTCCAATAACCATTTTTTTCTTTTTATTTGATATCATTTTGAAAAGTTATCAGTATTGAATAGTATTGCTAATATTTATGTTTTTTGCAAAAAGGATTGATATTATTCGTTTTACATTGATAGCATTTTCAAAAGATTTGAAGTATTCTTACACTTGTGATACTTTATGGAACATATGAAGTGTGCATTTGTGGTTTAGAATTGCATCTTTACTTATTATTTTTCAGGACTTCAAGTACACACGTCTTAACCATGATTATTTTTTTGTATTATACATTCATAGATCTCTTTTTATGTTGTACGGTTCTTTTGGTATATATGTTGAATAGTCTTTCAAATAATTATTTCTTTTTGCAAAAAACATTATTTTTATTCTTTCTAATAGGATAGGACAATGAAATTCTAAGTATTGAATAGTGTTTTAAATATTTGTTTTTTTCCAATAATGATTATTATTATTCGTTTAAATTGACAGCAATTTATGGTTTTCAAGTGCATCAGTTACTTATTAATTTTCAAGACATCAAGTACACACATCTAAAGTATGATATTTTATATTGATAGATCTTTATTTTTAAGTTGTATGTTCTTTTGGCATAAATGTGGAATAGTGTTTCAAATATTTATTTCTTTTTGTAATAAGCATTCTTTTTATTTCTTTTAACATGATAGCAGTTTGAAAAGTTATGAGTGTTGAATAGTGTTTCTTTTGGCATAAGTTATGAATATTTCTTTTCTTGCAATAAGGATTATTATTATTCTTTTTACCATGACAGCATTTTCAAAAGATTTTTATTATTATTACGCTTGTGATACTTTCTGGAAGATATTAGCTGTGCATTTATGGTATAGAAGTGGATCTTTTACTTATTGTTTATCAAGACTTCAGGTACACACCTCTTAACCATGATATTTTTTATTATTTTACTTTGATAGATCATTATTTCTAAGTTGCATCTTATTTTAGTGTATATGTTGAATAGTCCTTCAAATATTCATTTCTTTTTGTAATAACCACTATTTTTTCCTTTTAACTTGATAGCCGTTTGAAAAGTTATAATTATTGAATAGTTTAAATTTTTTTCAATAAGGATTAATATTATTTGTTTTACACTGAGAGCAGTTTCAAAAGATTTGAATTATTATTATGCTTAGGATACTTTATGGGAGATATGCGGTGTGCATTTAAGGTTTTTAATTGCATATTTTACTTATTAATTTTCAAGAATTCAGATACACGCCTCTTAACCAGGATATTTTTTCAGTATTTTACTTTGATAGCTCATGATTCTGAAGTTTTATGTTCTTTTGGCTTATATGTTGAATAGTCTTTCACATATTTATTTATTTTTGCTATAAGCATTTTTTTGTTTCATTTAACATGATAGCAGTTTGAAAATTAATGAGTATTCAATAGTGCTAAAAATTTATTTTCTGGCAGTAAAGATTATTATTATTCAATTTACCTTGACTACATTTTCAAAAGATTTGTATTATTATTACACTTGTGCCACTTTATCCAAGATATGAAATGCGCATTTATGGTTTAGAAGTGCATCTTTTAGTAATTATCTTTCAAGACTACACGTACACACCCCTTAACTAAGAATTTTTTTTCAGTATTTTACTTTGATAGATCTTAATTTTTCTGTTCTATGGTCTTTTGGCATATATGTTGAATAATCTTTCAAATCATTTATTTCATTTTCCCATAAGCATTATTTTTATTCCATTTAACTTGATAGCAGTTTGAAAAGTTAGGAGTATTCAATGATATTTCAAATATTCATTTTTATGCATTAAAAATTATTATTATTCGTTTAATCTAGAAAGCATTTTTAAAATATTTGAATTATTATTACACGTGTGATACTTTATGGAAGATATGAGGTGTGCATTTGTGGTTTAGAAGTTGATGTTTTGCCTACTATTTTCCAGACTTCACGTACACACCTCTTAATGATGATAGTTTTTAAGTATTTTACATTTACAAATCTTGATTTTTAAGTTGTACATTCTTTGGGTTTATATGTTTAGTCTTTCAAATATTTATTTCTTTTTGCAATAAGCATTATTTTATTCCTTTTAGTTTGATAGCACTTTGAAAAGTTATTAGTATTCAATAGTGCATTAAAAAATTTTTGAATAAGGATTATTATCATTCTTTTAAATTAAAAGCAATTTCTAAAGATTTGAAGCATTATTACACTTGTGATACTTAATGGGAGATATGAGGTGCGCATTTATGGTTTACAAGTGCATCTTTTACTAATTATCTTTTAAGACTTAAAGTACACACCTCCTAACCATGATATTTTTGGAGTATTTTACTTTGATTGATCTTTATTTTTAAGTTGTACGTTCTTCTGGCTTGTATGTTGAATAGTCTTTCAAATATTTATTTCTTTTTGCAATTAGCATTCTTTTTATTTCTTTTAACTTGATAGCAGTTTAAAAATTTATTTGTAATGAATAGTGTTGTAAATATTTATTTTTATGCAGCAAGGATTATTGCTATTGGTTTTACATTGATAGCATTTTCAAAATAATTGAATTGTTATTACACCTGTGATACTTAATGGAAGATATAAGGTGAGCATATATGGTTTAGAAGTGGATCTTGTACTTATTAATTTTCATGACTTCAGGTACACACCTATTTACCATGATTATTTTGTAGTACTTCAATTTGATAGATCTTTATTTTTAAGTTTTATATTCTTTTAATATATATGTTGAATAGTCTTTCAAATATTTTCAGTTCATAGCAGTTTGAAAAGTTATGAGTATTGAATAGTGTTTTAAACATTTATTTTTTTGCAATAAGGATTATTATTATTTGTTTTAGATTGGTAGAATTATCAAAAGATCTGAATTATTCTTACACTTGTGATACTTTATGGAACATATGAGGCATGCATTTATGGTTTAGAAATGGATCTTTTATTTATTATTTTTTGGGACTTCAGCTACACACGCGTTAACCATGATATTTTTTGAGTAGTTTACATTCATTGATCTTTATGCTTAAGTTGTATGTTTTTTGGTATATGTGTTGAGTAGTCTTTGAAATATTTCTTTCTTTTTGTAATAAGCATTATTTTAATTTCTTTTAATTGGATAGAACTTTGAAAACTCAGGAGTATTCAATAGTGTTTTAATTTTTATTTTATTTTCCAATAAGGATTGTGATTATTCGATTACATTGACAGCAATTTTGAAAGATTTAAATTATTATTACACTTGTGATACTTTATGGAGGGTATGAGGTCTGCATTTATGGTTTAGAAGTGCATTTTTTACTAATTATCTTTCAAGACTTTAGTAACACACCTCTTAACCAAGAAATTTTTTGAGGATTCTACTTTGATAGAAATTTATTTTTATGTTGTACATTTTTTTTGTTTATATGTTGAATAGTCTTTCAAATATTTATTTCTTTTTGCAATAAGCATTCTTTTTATTCTGTTTAACTTGCTAGCAGTTATTTAAGTTTTGAGTATTGAATAGTGTTTTAAATATTTATTTTTTTGCAATAAAGATTATTATTATTCGTTTTACCTTCACAGCATTTCAAAAAGATTTGAATTATTATTACACTTGTGATACTTTATGGAAGATATGAGGTGTGCATTTATGGTTTAGAAGTGGATCTTTTATGTATTATTTTTCAAGACTTTAGGTACACACGTGTTAACCATGCTATTTTTTTAGTATTTTACTCTGATAGATCTTTATTTTTAAGTTGTTTGTTACTTTGGTGTAGATGTTGAATTATCTTTCAAATATATATTCCTTTTCGCAATGTGCATTCTTTTTATTCCTTTTAATTGGGTAGCACTATGAAAACCTATGAGTATACAACAGTGTTTTAAATATTTATTTTTTATGAATTAGAATTATTATTATTCGTTTACATTGACTGAAATTTGTAAATATTTGAATTATTTGTACACTTGTGATACTTTATGGAAGATATATGGTGCGCATTTATGGTTTTGAACTGCATCTTTTACTTATTAACATTCAAGACTTAAGGTACACACCTCTTGACTGGGATATTTGAATACTTTACTTTGAAGGGATTTTTTTTCAATGTTCTATGTTCTTTTGGCATATATGTTCAATAGTCTTTCAAATATTTATTTATTTTTGCAATAAGCATTCTTCCTATTCCTTTTAACTTGATAGCAGTTTCAAAAGTTATGAGTGTTGTATAGTAGTTTTAATATTTATTTTTGCAATAAAGATATTATTATTTTTCCATTTACCTTGACAACATTTTCAAAAAATTTGCATTATTAGTACACTTTTTATACTTAGTGAAATATATGAGGTGTGCAATTATGGTTTGAAGTGGATCTTTTACTTATTACTTTTCAAGACTTCCGGTACACACCTCTTAACCATGATATTTTTTTAGTGTTTTACTTTGATAGATCTCTATTTTTCAGTTGTATGTTCTTTTGGTATATATATTGAATAGTCCATCAAATATTTATTGCTTTATGCAATAAGCATTCTTTTTGTTTCTTTTAACTTGATAGCAGTTTGAAAAGTTATAAGTATTGAACAGTGTTTTAAATACTATTGTTTTTATGCAATAAAGATTATTATTATTCTTTTTACATTGATAGCATTTTCAAAAGATTACAATTTTTATTACTTTTGTGATACTTTATGGAAGATATAAGGTGAGCATTTATGGTTTAGAAGTGAATCTTTTACTTATTATTTTTCAAGACTTCAGGTACACACCTCTTAAACATGATATTGTTTTCAGTATTTTACATTGATGGATCTTAATTTTTATGGTGTACGTTCTTTTGGTACATATGTTTAATAGTTTTTCAAATATTTTTTTCTTTTTTCAGTAAGAATTCTTTTTATTTCTTTTAATTTAATAGCAGTGTGAAAAGTTATGAGTATTGAACAATGTTTTAAATTTTTTGCAATAAAGATTATTATTATTCGTTTTACACTAATAGAATTTTCATAAGATTTGAATTGTTATTACACTTGTGATACTTTATGGAAGATATGTAGTGTGCATTTACGGTTTTCAAGTGAATCTTTTACTTATTAATTTTCAAGACTTCAGATACACACATTTTAACCATGATATTTGTTTAGTATTTTACTTTGATAGATCTTTATTTTTAAGTTTTATGTTCTTTTGGCATATATGTTGAATGGTCTTTCAAATATTTAGTTCTCTTAGCAATAAGCATTATTTTTATTCCTTTTAACTTGACAGTAGTTGGAAAAGTTATAAGTATTGAATACTGTTTTAAATTTTTACTTTTTTCAATAAGGATTATTATTATTCAATTTACATTGATAGCGCTTTTAAAAGATTTGAATTGTTATTACACTTGTGATACTTTATCGTAGATATGAGGTGTGCATTTATGGTTTGAAGTGGATCTTTTACTTATTATTTTTCAAGACCTCACGTACACAGCTCTCAATTATGATATGTTTTCAGTATTTTACTTTTATGGATTTTTATTTTTAGGTTGTATGTTCTTTTGGGATATATGTTGAATAGTCTTTAAAATATTTATTTCTTTTTTCAATAAGCATTATTTTTATTTCGTTTAATTTGATACTAGTTTGAAAGTTATGACTATTGAATATTGTTTTAAGTAGTCTTGATAACCTATAATTTTCCTCATCATTTAATGCCTCAATGATTCCAAATGTTGTTGGAGATCTCCACTCACTTTGTTTATCCATGAAAGATGTCCAAAATAACCACCTCATTGGCTGCACGGCACAAACAACCCTCAGTGAGTAGATGTACACATGATTGATCTTTACTAACTCATAATGATTTGTGTCAAAGATAAAACATTTTTCTGCAAGTACACTGATGAAAAGGTCTTAGAGAGAAGGTTTTTGTCCTTGGGAAATCCTCTATTATTTTATAGAGAATTTCCTCCCCCCTCCCCCAAATAGTGGCAGTGAAGAGAACTGATTCATTGCATTTGTTGTCCACTAATTCCAATGATATCACTGTTGAAGTTTCATGCACGACTACCACATAAGCACTAAAAGACAAAGGAAAATTTCTTCAGCGATTTTCCACAAACGCCTTTTTGAACCGACTTACCCTTTTCTTGTTTACTAAGCCTTTCTTCCTATTGGTTAATCTTCAGAGTATGTAAGGCTGCATAAATAGAGGTATTGGAATAAGACAAATATATTGTAGAGAGGTATAGAAATTTCCTTTCTTTATTTTTAGTGAGAGTCTTCCTCTTTTCTTCCTCTCTCTATCTCTTTCTCTCTCATATTTCAGCCTATATGTGTATAATCTTGAGTTACTTGTAAGCAATCTCTTGATGATCTTGTGAGATGATTTCATATTTCAAGTCCTAGAGCTATTATCATACCGAGATTTGAGTGGTTTTTTGGGAGTTTATTGTGGAGTTTCTCTACTAAAGTCAGAGGCATATTTTCTCCATGAACTTGTAAGTTTTTATTTAAAGTTTATTTACTTTCATGTTACCTAGAGATAGTACAAAGTTTTCTCAATAAGCCGTAACTAAATTTAATGGAGAGAAGTACGAGTTTCAGAGTAAATGAATTGAATCTTATATAGTGGCTTTGGAATTATGGGATGTTTCAAGTAATGGTTATGTTGAAGATGAGGCGAGGAGAAATGAGCTAAGAGAATTCAAGAAGAAGGATGCCAAGGCAATATTTGTTTTGAATCCATTTCTGATGCACAAACAGCTCATGAAGCGTGGAATACATTGGAAAAACAATTATACAGAGAAGAGCAAGTTGCAATGGTGAACTTAAAAATTTTATAAGAGAGTTCGAAAACTTGAATATGAAAAGTCATGAAACTATTTAAGATTTTTTTTCTAAATTTTTTATTCTTGTCAAAGAGATGAGAAGCTATGGTGAAGATATATCTGAAAGAAAAGTTCTCGAGAAGATGTTAAGGAGTCTTTTACCAAAAATTCAATTATGTTTTTGCTGCTATCGAGGAGTCCAAAGATCTATTGACATACTCACAAAATTAATTGATGTTATCATTGATTGCTCATGAAGAAAGGATGAAAAAATTTCTTGAAATATCATTAGAAGAAGCATTTTAAACTAAACTTCAAGTTTCAAAAGGTCAATCATAACAAGAAGGCACAAGTAATTATACTCAACTTAGTAGAGGATATGGACATAGTTTTTTTTTGGTGAACGTTGCCATGGAAGATTTGATCAAAGAATTCAAGGAGTTAATTTTGATCCATTATTATCCAAAGAGCCCTCTTCTTATGATGATTCACCACCACCACGAAAGGTATGGTCTAACGAAATGAATTTGTGCAATCATTGAAAACACACAATTTCATGTTAAAATCAATATCAAAGTAACCAATTTTCAGGTTTAATCTCAGATGGACAAATATAATGGTGAATAAGGGTTGAATCCACAAATATTTAAAAGAATTTTTTTTTATATTATTGAGTTTTGACCAAATTGGACACCGAATTGAGTTGATAAATTAGGATTTTAGTATTTTTGGAAAGTAAACTCCAAGACAAATCCACATAATAAAAAATCAATCAATTTTAATAAGTATTCAGAGAGAAATCAAGGAGCAAAATCAAGGTAGAAAATTGATCATGAAGAAAGGGAAAACACTAAAAAATCATAAAATTCGACTACTCTATTGTTTGAAATAGAAATCTAATGCTACCTAAAGAAATATTATGAAGAAAACATATAATATAACCTAAATCACACTCAAAATGCTCCAATTTATTACAAGATCAATGCTTTTCATTGTGTTTTGAAAAAAAATTAGGAGTTCCAGCGATAAAGTCTTCCTATTCTCTCAATGAAATCTTGATTTCAAACACTCCTCGTATGCATAAATGAGTCTTGAAGAGGAAGAAAACAAGAGATTCAAGGATTGAGATGTCCAAATAGATCAATTAATTGAAACACCCAAGAATAAATTTTTTGTCGAAGAAGAGGAGTATAAATAAGGTGTGCATTGGGTGTGGCCGTCGGATCACCTTCCCCTCTTTAATCAAATGGTTACGATTAATCCGCAATAGACAAATCACCATTGTTAACTCGTGGCCATCTGATCCTCGATGGAACATCAAGATTACACTGTGTCATCATGTGAAGAGCAATCGTCGTGTAAAAATTACTATTTGATTTCCATCCAACGATTAAAATGATGCCACATGTCTACAAGAGTCCATTGGGCGCATTCAATGTGGACCATTATAACTCCCAGACGAATGGCAAGGATAGATCAATGTTAAATAAAGCTAATCATTGTCCAATCAAAACACGCCCATACTCCCTTCACATAAGTCAGAGTGGAGGGTTGACATTAAGTCACTTTCTTTCGCGCCCATCATACAATTCAAAGAGCGCCACGTCACATGTATAAAAGAAATGAAAATATAGTCTCACATTGGAAATATCAAACTGAAATGACCGGAATAAAATGGGAAAAATCGAAAGCGATTAGCTTATGCCCTAAATAAGGCGCTTAACCACTATTGTGTGCTCCAATGGCGCACAAAAACGTGTGCCATGTGGTGTGCACACAAGTCGCCAGGTGTAAACATGTAAGCGCTCGCAATGTCATTTACCACATCAGTGCATATATAAAAACCAATTTTTTATGTTTTAAATTTAAATAAATACAAAATAAATCAAGAAAAATTTGGAAAATTTCTAGAGAAATCCTTAAAATTTATAAATTCATAACTGTCAAAATGTAACTTCTTTTTAATCTTTTTTTTGTTTGATCAGAAATTAAATAATCTATCATTTTTAAAGGTCAAATTTAACATATAACATGAGAATAATTTTTATCTAAAAAATATACTCATTTCTTTTTTTAAATAAAATTAGAAAAATAAATGAGCATATACAAAAAATGTTTTCTCTTATTATTTGCAATTAAAACTTAATTATAATCTCAAATATAAAATGGGAATAATCTACTCTCACATATCTCTTTTTAATTATGCATGATTATCCCTAAAAATAAAACATTTTGATATCTTAACTTAAATAGCATAGAATGATAGATATACACTCAAGGAATGATAACATGCATTAGAATGGTATATTTTGTGCCTTAATTTAGATTAATAATCATGTAATTACTAGTATAAATTGTATGTTATCATGCTCTATGCAAGATATTTCTGATTCATGTACCTTTGCCTTAATGACCACAGAACCATTGAGTTAAGAAGAAGCACAAGATCAAGTAGAATGGAGAAATTCAATGAAAGAAGAGATTGATGTTATCGAAAGAAGTGAGACATGGGAGTTGGTTGATTTACATATAGCTTTTGATGCAATTGGAGTTATGGATTTCTAGGTTGAAATATAATCCTGACGGAAGTGTTAAAAAACACAAAGCAAGGTCGGTAGCTAAAGAATATGCTCAACATTATGGTGTTGATTATTTTGAGACGTTTTCTCTAGTAGAAAAGTTTGAAACTATACGAATGTTGTTATCTATAGTTGCTTAGATGAAGTGGAAGGTTTATCAATTTGATGTTAAGTCAAGTTTTTATATGGTTATTTGGATGAAGCGATATATTGCAAGCCACATGAAGATTTTTTTTCATGCAAGACAATGAAAACAAAGTGTACAAATTAAAAAGGGCATTATATGGGTTGAAGCAAGAAATGAGAGCATGGTATGGGAGATTATATTCATATCTTTGTGAAAATATGTTTCAAAGAAGTGAGAATGAGACAAATTTATAAATCAAGAAAAAGGAGAATGATATTCTCATTATTTTTATATATGTGGATGATATAATTTACATGAAATCTTCTCAATATCTCGTCAATGAGTTCAAATTATCAATGATGTCAGAATTTGATACGATATATTTGGGTATACTCTATTATTCTCTTGGTCTTGAAGTATGCCAAGTGATCATGGTATTTATATTTATAAAAGAAATATATGTATGATATGTTCAAGAAGTTAAACTCCTATAATCAATAACTTTGTGGCTTGAATCTACCAGCTGCGCCACCCAAACATCACTCAGCTTCTACGATATGGCTTTGATTCCACACACCAACTATTAGTTTACAAGTTTCAGTCAAACAGATCTCTCCACAAGTTTTTGCATCTATTAGATGAGTACAGTAATCCCTTAACGTGGGATACATGCTTAAAGATATTCCTCAAGATTGCTCGAGCTATTGAGTGAGTGTCCCTGAAATGCGTTGGTTACCGAATTTTTATGGAAAATATAGAACTCATCAATTGTGGAATTCCAGTAAAATATTTTGAAGGTATTGACACAAGAGTTGCTCCCCGCCACTAGTCCAAAAGAACATCAAACCAGTGAATGTTTTACTGGCACAAGACCTCAATGTCATGCTCTTAGACTGTGGCTTGAGCACTTTGTATCTGGTGATAATTTTGCAATTTCCATTCTCAATAAGAAGTAAACACTTCTTCCGTAGCATCTTATCTCATCGATTCCCTCCCAAGATACAAGGTAAATTTTGGGCTTGGTTTGTAATGCCCCAAAATGCAACCTCCCATCTACATACACTCTAAAGAGCAATATTTAAGCTTCAGCATCGTAATGCTGGAACTATGATGAACTCGATTTGGGGGTATTTTTGGTCGTTGTTTTGAATCGATTTCATGCAAAAATATTTATAATTCCTCAATTTGTATAATGGTAAAGTAATGGTCGAATCCTCAGGGAGTTAGGTAATGAGATCAGTGCTTTTAGGGAGAAGAGATAGAAATATAAGGAAAAATAACAGTAGAAGGGATTTTTGGAGAAATATGGAAGGACAAAGAAATGGAATATGGAATGAACGAAATTATAAATAGATATATTAATATTCTATGATAAATAATGATGAAAAAATTGAGAATGGAATGATGGAATAGAGAAATGAGAATAATAGAATGGAAGAATGGTGAAAAATCGAGAAATCAGGTAATCGGGAAATTGGGTAATGATGAGAGATTGTTTGAAGAAAAGAGAACAAATCTAAAATATAAAAAGAGAAATGAGATTTACACTATCCATGGAGGGGATTACAAGAGGAAATCAGATTCAAATCCTAACACAAACCCTGTTTTTGATGCTAGTCCTAGGTCGGGTGATGCTTGACTCGTTACGATCTAGATCCTCTACTTGATCTTGCCTCCACATCAAACTTGAACACCAAACAATGCCAAGCTTGGGCCTAAGCCTCTCCTTTTCCTTCTGGTAGCCTGATGCTAAGTGATAGCCAAAAAACTACAAAAAAGGAAGAAGAAGATTCTTTTATAATTTTAGGTTAAGAGGTTCCTTTGAATCAATGGTGGAGATTGAGTCTTTCTTGTTGCAACCAAATGAATGGTTGAGATTGAATCCATAATCCACGACTATAATCACGTTCTAAAGAGGTGGGAGAGCCCCTTTTAAGGAGGTGGGCCCCACAACCACTTCCTAAGGGAGTGGGTTGACCACTCTCTAAGAGATGGTAACCTTACCACTTCCCTAAGGAGGTGGGCTTACCTCTTTCTCTTCCTAAAAATATGGATCTTTCCTAAAAAATAGGAAATATGTAAATTGATTAATAATAAATAAAAAGAGAAGAATTTTGACCTCTTTGACCCTTCAAGAATGACTTTGACCACCGTTGACTTCTCAAGAATCACTTTGACTATCATTGACTTCTAAGAGAAATGACGTGACTAGTCTCCTAAAAAGGTGAAATGGGTTGACCCCCACAAGAAGGTGGTTGACTAACCTCCTAAAAGTGTGGAAAGGTTTGACTAACCTCCTAAAGATATGACATGGTTTGGCCATCCTTCTAAAGAGTTGGAAAGGTTTGACTAACCTCCTAAAAAGATGGGAAGCTTTGACTAACCTCCTAAAAAGGTGGAGCACCCATTTTCTTCTTCTTCTTCTAGATAATTTTCATCCATGCTCCCATTAAACTTCACCTAAGTCCTTGCATCTACATAACTCATAAGAATGTGAGAATTCAACCATTTGACTTCCAAGAAGTCAAGTGGGGTTAGTCTCATCATACAGTCAAAATATAAGAAATGATGCATGATAGGAATTAGTCATATTTTCATCACATTTAGCCACATACAAATAGATATTCTCATTAATGTAGTCTTTATCAACACTTAAACATGATAAATGATGCATGCATGTGACTTATATTTTAGAGTTATCAAGCTGCTGACTAGGCGTATGCCCTTTGACATGTGACTTTAATATCGTCGTCTTCTCCTTGGATGGATGCATTATATAGATGGATAAATGGTTGTGGGCTTGAATTTCATTTTTTAATTGAGATAGGAGCTGTAATTAGCTCATTGGGCAATGTCATAGCTTCTCGACGTAGACGTGATGGCCTAAGATGGTTGACCCTACGATCTAGGGTCTCTATCTACCCAAGTCACTCTTGAGATTTGCTAATGTCATCACGTTCTGCGTTTAGAAGAGAGAAAATCTATGGTTATTAAGTGATTCATCCAGTAACATCATCAAGTATTGTCTTCCACTATCTGCTATTGGAACTCTACTACTGTCATCTAGTACCCCACCTATTTTCATCAACCATCCAATATTTGATATCCAGAAATGGATAACGGTATTGGGTACAAGATATTAATAATGGGATGATAGTATCGTGAGATAAAGGTATTAGATGCCATACTAGATGATGTTACTCAAACCCTACCCGAACTCTATCATCACTTTCGATGCATGTACTTGTGATACATTAGCATGCGATCGTGGAATGGACTCAAAGGCTACTTATAACATGCAATTAATAAATGAAATTATATGATTGCTAATCCAAATTAAGGCATAAAACATTCCATTCTTATGCATGTTATCATACTTTGAGTGCGTATTTATCATTTCATGAAATTTTAAGTTATAACCTCAAAATGCAATATTTTAGGGATAATTATCATTTTCAAAAAATATAATTTAGAGTAGATTATTCCCATCTATATTTGATGTTATAATTAGGTTTTAATGTTAAATAATAAGAGAAAATACTTTTTATACAATTATTTATTTTTCTAACTTTTTAATTTCTAAGAGAAATGAGTATATTTTTTAAATAAAATATTATTCTCCTGTTATTTATTTAATTTGACTTTTTAAAATAATACATTATTTTATTTATGATCCAACAAACTAAATTTGGATTAATTTGGAGTTGTATTTTAAAAGTTATGGATTTTCTAATTTTTAGGGATTTTTCTAGAATTTTTACAATTTTTTCTGAATTTATTTTAGATTTACTTGGATTTTTAAAAAAAATATTAAGATTGATCACACACTAACATGGCAGCTCACACGACGGCTGAGTGATGTGTCGCCCCATGGCGACGTGTGTACGTGCCACGTGGCACACGTGTGTACATGTGTGTGCATGTGTGTGTGTGTGTGTCTGTGTATGCACGTGTGTGCACGTGTGCGCGCGAGTGTGATTAGTGGGTTATGCATCCACTAACGTTTTTTCTAAATCACTATATCCACTCTACTTATATACTCGTTGGATTGCATTTATTTATTTTCGTGTGGGACTATCTTTATGTTTATTTTATGCAAGTGACATGTCGCGCTCATAATCATCCATCAACGCGAACTAATGTGATTTAATCTCAGCCCCTCATTTCCACTTAAGTGAGGGGATATGTGATAGCACAGAGTGGACGAGGATTCGTTTTATTAAACAGATCAATCTTGGTCATTCATCCGAGGAGTTATTGTTGGGTTATGATGTCAATAAACTTTCAAAATTTTGATCAAAACATCGAATGCATCGAAAAACATAGAATCGGATATTCAAAACACCAAGCCACCAAGAACAGATGATCATATCATCTAGTATAAATGAGAAAACATACTTACAGGGTTTCCTTGAAGGAGTTCTTAAAGTTATTCAAGTTTCTAGCCTCTAGCAGTATCCACACAATCTTCAGATGGTTCGATCTCCTCTTCAAAGCTCTTCACCAAGAGAGAAAGAGAAGAAATGAGATAATTTCCACAAAGCTTGCATGGGTACCTTGATTTGTGGTCGTTCTCCCCTAATATATAGACATTTGGTATGAGGTTTTTTCATAAAAACCCTCATAATTATGTCTATATCCACCAATATCAATAGACCTTATGTGTGTGACCCTCTAGGTCCATATATCTCACTAGTCAATAATTCTATAAACCAAATAACATCTTATTGGTGAACCTTAATTAAGTATCCACATCCACATATAGATTAATTAATCAAGGATCAATTTAAACCAAGCGATAGGTTGAGTTGCCAGCCCGTTGGGTGCCAACCTACATCACGTACTCTTGGAGATATGGAGTATGTAAGAACTCACTTATGAAACCATTCCATCATTGATTATCATGTATGTATAATCCTTCATTCGCATGAGACTCATGAATGGTTTTGGCTAAAGTCAACTATCGAACCCTAATCAGTCACTCAAGTTAGTACTAATACGTGTAGAAATCATCGAGAACTCCTTCGATATTTCCACTACCTTGGTCAAGGATTTCATAGCATCTCATTCCTTGAGTCAATCTTCTCAAATTTCGAGGGAAAATGATCCCATCTTGATCACACAATCATCTTCATGGACTTCATGTTGTATCCAATATATGACGTTTTAGATATCCCGTGACTATGGATTCGTAAGTCATAATCAAAACACGATCATCCACCTAGAAGATCTCTTTGGTGTCTCAAGTCAAAGGACCATATACACAACCATGACATGAATCAACCTGATTGACAGTTAGGTATAATACCATTCAGTAATTCATACAGACCAACTTAGTGAACTCTTTCCCCAAAGAGCACCCTCTATCTATCCTTAGTGTCTCCACACCGATGGCTATAGGATCAGCCATACTCATCATATGAGTTAGATAATATAGTGTTATTCTTTTCGGATAATAAGATGTCCTTCTATAATATCCTACGAATAGGAATGTTTAGAACATATGTTTAAAGACTAGTGATCACTATACTATGATCTCATCATAATTCACTTAGTCATTGCATATGCTCATGGACTTCATTGCAAACATCACATAAGAAAGACAATGAATAAATTTCATTTCAATGAACATAAACAAGATACATGAAAGTGTGATTGGCTTACAGGCCACATAATATCTATCAATTATAATGGTCAGGATTTAAAGCACCATCTAAGAATCTAAAACGCCAATTCACGATCGAACAGACAAGATATCGCAACGCTTTCTCTTCACGCGATCACGTGGCATGACCATGATGCTCTCATGAAGATCCAAAAATCACAACTTAACCATAATGATTCACATGTTTGGATTCCATCACGCTCGTTGATCTCATCAAGGAGAAGATCTAACTATCTCACCCAATTTCAAAACATTATAAATTCTCTCTATTCGATGAGAAATGTATTCTTGGATGTTTCAAGCTATCAAACTATTTAGACATCCCAATCTATGAATCCCTTGATTTCTTCCTCTTTTAGACTCATTTTCGCGTCTAAAAAGTGCTTGAAATCAATATTTCGTCCAAGGAATAGGGAGAAATCACCTCTTGAATGTGAAATTTCATCTTCGAAATCGCGGAATAAAAAGCCCTTGATCAAGTGATCAATTGGATCAATTTGAGCACGAATTTAGGTTAGATTATGTGTTTTCCTCCTAATCTTTCATCTTGTATCATTATCTTTTAACTTTTAATCATTGATTAGGTTAATTTTATATTTAATTTTGGTTTTCTCTCTCTTCACGTTCAAAAATTCTATTTGATTTTTGCTTCTTGATTTCTTCGCAAATCTTGATCTAAATCAAGTGATTTTTAATTTTGTGAATTCTTCATAAAGTTCTCTTTCTAAATCTACCAAATTCTCAAATTTTTCACCTCAATTCATGATCTGATTTGATCAAATTTCTAAGAACACCTCAAAAATACTTTAACTCTCCGTGGTTTTGACCCTTAGTCACCACTATACTCTTGAATTCTTAATTTAATCTCTAATTGGTGAGTTTGTAAAATTTTTTGACACTTATCCGCATGTTTTCAACGACTGCAAGGATTCATCTCGTCAGCTATCGAACGGGAAAGGCACAAAAAGAGGGAGAAATTCAATATTAAGAAACAAAGTGAGAAATGGGATGGCAAATACAAGACTGTGCACCCTTGAGAGGGGAGATGGGGAGTGGCAACTGAGGATGGCAAGCTTTTAGTGGAGGTAGGAAATAGCGGATATATATCTAGACCAGTGGAGAGGGACAAAACTAAGGAAATAAGAGGAAAAGGATAGTGAAGGAGAGATAACCAAAGGGGGGGATCAGTAATGACCACCAAGGAAGGGAAGCCAAGTAGAGGAGGTGCAACAGTGGGAGTGAGAGAAAGTGAGGGAGAGGAGAGAAAGGGAGAGTCCTCATAGAAGGTAACGTTGGCATAAAATCACAGTAGTCACATAACAACGGGTCTCAAGAAGCTACACTTGATAGCCATTTTGTATCTTGAAGTTCCCTAAAAATGTGCCTTTGAGAGCACAAGGGACTAGTTTAGAGAAGGAAGGGAAGTGATTTTGGACAAAGGCAGTAGATGATGGATATTATGTGGCCTATAAGCCACTCACACTTTCATGTATCTTGTTTATGTTCATTGAAATGAAATCTTTTCATTGTCATTCATGTGTCATGTTTGAAATGAAATCCATGAGCATATGCAATGACTAAGTGAATTATGATGAGATCATCATATAGTGATCATTAGTCTTTAAATATATGTTCTAAATATTCCTATTCATCAGATATTCAAGAGGGACATTGAACTATCCAAAAAGAATAGAACTATCCAATCCGACTCATATGATGAATGACTAATCTCGTAGTCATCAGTGTGGAGACACTAAAGATAGATAGTGGGTGCTCTTTAGAGAAAAAGCTCATTGAATTGATCCGTATGAATCCTTGAATGGTATTATCCCTAATTATCAATTAGGTTGATTCATGTTACATTTGTGAATATGGTCCTTTGACTTGAGACACCAAAGATATCTTGTTGATGGATGACCGTGTTTTGATTATGACTTATGAATCTCTAACCAAGGGATCTCTAAACCGTTATATATTGGATATGACATGAACTCCAAGAAGATGACTGTGTGATCAAGATGGTATCATTCGCCCATGGTTTCCTTGAAGGATCCTATCATCTAATATGTATGAGAAAACATACTTACAAGTTTCCTTGAAGGAGTTCTTGAAGCTATTCAAGTGTCTAGCCTCTAGCAGTATCCACACGGTCTCTAGATGGTTGGATCTCCTATGCAAAGCTCTTTACCAAGAGAGAAAGAGAATAAAGGAGACAATTCTCACAAGGCTTGCATGGCCACCTTCAGTTGTGGTCATTCTCCCCCTATTTATAGATATTTGATATGAGGTTTTTTCATAAAAACCCTCATAATTATGTCTATATCCACCAACATCCATAGACCTTATGTGTGTGACCCTCTAGGTCCATATATCTCACTAGTTAATAACTCTATAGACCAAATAACACCTTATTGGTAAACCTTAATTAATTATCCACATCCACATATAGATTAATTACTCAAGAATTGATTTAACCCAACCGATAGGTTGAGTTGCCAGCATGTTGGGTGGCAAGCTACACCCCATACACTACGAGATATGCAGTATGTAAGAACTCACTTATGCAACCTTCCCATCATCGATTACCATGTATATATAATCCTTCATCCACATTAGACTCATGAATGACTTAGGGAATGGTCAACTGTCAAACACAAATCGGTCACTCAAGTTAGTACTGATGCGTGTAAAAATCGTTGAGAACTCCTTCTCAGATATTTCCACTACCTTGGCTAAGGATTTCATTGCATCTCATTCCTTGAGTCAATCTCCTCAAATACCAAGGATGGATGATCCCATCTTGATCACACAATCATCTTTGTGGACTTCATGTCGTATCTAATATATGACATTTTAGATATTCGATGACTAGGGATTCGTAAGTCATAATCAAAACACGATCATCCATCCACAAGATATCTTTGGTGTCTCAAGTTAAAGGACCACATACACAATCATGACATGAATCAACCTGATTGACAGTTAGGTATAATACCATTCAGGGATTCATACGGATCAATTCAGTGAAACTCTTTTTCCAAAGAGCACACACTATCTATCCATAGTGTGATGTAGGATAATTCAAGGAATGAATATATATATATATATATATATATGAAGATGAGAGTGTAAGTGTAAATATGTGAGGAAGATATGAATGAATTATGAGATGAATATCTACTAATATTATTTATGAAATAATCCTACAGATTTATGATGGACATATTAATGATATCACTGAGGAATCAAATGTATAATTTAGAGAATATATCGTGTAGAATAATTTGGAAATATGAGGAGATTAGTGAACATGAATATTATGAACGCGTAGAGAAAATAATTGGATGAGAAGATGATATGTATTATTCAACGAATAAGAATGAATCTTAGAATAATTCTATAATGTAAAGAGGATATAAGATTGATATTATGATGGCTTAAAAGTATATATAAGTGAATATGAGTAGAAGGATAATTCGGATAGATGAATGTGAGGATAATGATAATGAATATTAATGCGATGAGAAGAAGAATGGATAGGATGTTAAATGATTTATGTGACGAAGATCAAGTACAGTGTTGAGGATATGTAGAATGGATACGACTATGATTGGGGATTATCTTAAGATGATTTCGGATAATAGTTATAAGAGAGAGAATAGAGAGGAAGATAAGTGTAATGTTGGACTTACGGATCTATTGGAGGAACTATCATTCACGATAAAATAGGAGAGGATCATACCTTAATTCAACGTGAAGTAGATGCCTTTGAGATCACCAAACGGTCCAATATAATCTATGTTTGCTTCTTAGCTTGAGATGGATGAAAGAGGACAGCAGTGGAGGGAGAAAAGATAGGAGGATAGAACTTGGGATGAGTTTTTGGAAAGGAGAATGGATAACGAAGAACACGATGAACACAGTAGCAAATTCAACCAAGGAAAAAATTTCATATATCAATAACAACTTGTCATTTTTGTCTTACAACTCTTCTTTTATAGACTGGAGAGAATAGAGGGATTAGAGTGAAGAGATGTCTCGAGGCGGTTATGGCAGTTATAGCACCTTTTCGGAATGCTTCTTCACTGATATATTCTTCATGTGAATGGAGATACGTGGGAAGAGTTTAAGGAATACATGAATTATTCCTTGATCCCGTGGACTCATGGCGGTTGTGGTGGTCTTAGAAGCAGTTGCTCGATCAGTTGACGCATGTAAGAGTAGTTTTCTTTGGATGTTAGCAGTCGTGGATGACTTGTGCTCCTTTAGAGTTATTTAGGATGATTCTCGTAGCCTTCTTCTTGATAGCAGCTTTCTTTAAGTTGCTCGTGCTTCATACCAACTTCATTCATGCTTTAGCTGTCATCATAGTTTTCAAGGCCATGGATAGCTCATCTTCAATTAGAAGTATTTATGGCCTATATTTGGGGAGGTCTTCTTATCTCTTCTCTGTTCTACATCAGCAAGGGAGAGAACGTGAAATAAACTTTGATTTCCCGATGGTTTGTGGTAGTTGTTCATTCAGTTGGTGGTAATAAGATTCAGTTGTCATAATCTTCAGAGAGCTTGGAGATCTTGCTTCATATTCCATGGGTTGTTTTGATGTATTTGCATTGCTCTTATGATGGCCGATGGCAAGTCGTCATCTTCATCTTTAACCGTGAGGTTATTGCTCAAATAGAAGATGGTGAGGAGGATGGTCTTCATGACGGTCTTCTTTAATGGCAGATTCTTCATGTTGATTATCAAAACATAAGTACATGGTTTTACTCATGTAAAGGCTTTGTCTTGTGGTAGAATCTGAAGATAATAATATTATTTAGATCTCTCCTATAATTCTATCTGTAGGTGGTATTCAAAGAGAGAAGGAATTTAGTAGCAAAGATGTTCATACTAACTTTTCTTGAGATCAGTAATTATAAAGATACAAGGTATCTATGATATAGTGGATATGGCTTGGATATTAAGGAACCTATACCAAGGTAAGGATGGTTGACTTGGTCCATTCAAAGAATTCTAAGTATCTAAGGATAAGGATTTAATTTCTTTTGACCAAGTCAATCTTTGGATCAGTATATAATTGGAGGAGGAGGGAAGATAATTCCCTTTGGATCTACACTCTCTTTCAATGTTTTAGAGAGGTTTCATTCATTCATTTCATGAATGGATAATTTCTCAAATTTTTGAATAAGGAGGAGTATGCCATTTTGTTGCTGTTGAGAATGATTTCTCTTCCTTAGTTCATACCTAGGTTCACTTGGAACCCTTGTGTTCGTGTGTTGAGATAATTCTCCATCATAGTGTCTCCACACCGATGGCTATAGGATCAGACATAATCATCATATGAGTTGGATTAGACAGTGATATTCTTTCTGGATAATTCGATGTCCTTTTTGAATATCCCACAAATAGGAATGTTTAAACTTATGTTTAAAAGACTAGTGATCACTATATTATGATCTCATCATAATTCACTTAGTCATTACACATGCTCATGGACCTCATTGCAAACATCACACTAGAATGACAATCAATAAATTTCATTTCAATGAGCATAAAAAAGATACATGAAAGTGTGATTAGCTTATTGGCCACATAATATCCATCAATAGACATAATTTTGAAGGTTTTTATGAAAAAACTACATACCAAATGTCTATAAATAGTGCAAGAACGACCACAACTCAAGGTGCCCATGCAAGCCTCATAAGAATTCTCTCATTTCTTCTCTTTCTCTCTTCGTGTAGAGGTATGAAGAGGAGATCCAAAAATCTAGAGACCTTGTGCATACTAATAGAGGCTAGACACTTGAATAGCTTCAAAAACTCTTTCAAGAGAACCCTATAAGTATGTTTAAGCAAGAGAACAGATGATAGGATCATATATTCTTGGTGCCTCAATGTTTCGAATATATAATTCAATGTATTCCACTGCATTTGATGTTTTGATTAAAAATTTGGAAAGCTTATCGACCTCAAACCCCAATAGTACATCGAAAGACTTGAGGAGGAAGGAAGAAAAGAGGTGAGGTGGGTAAGAAATGGAGAAGGGAAATAGTGCCACCAAGGGGAGGAGAGAGGGGTTGATTCTAGAGATGGATGAAAATCATGAGGGCATCACACCAAAGGTAACATGGGATATGCATCTTAATCAATAGTGTGCGAGTGATTTCAAGGAGCTAATGGTATTTCCGCTAAGGGACACCATTTTGTTGTGAGGTGTGAGGACAAGTGTTCTAGTAGATTATCCTATGATCTGCATAAAATGTATAGCAAGAAGTTTGGACAAAGTCAAGAGTGTCATTAGTACGAAGAATCTTTGATGTAGTGGAATATTGAGTGACAATCTCCATGATGAAGTGGGTGACCTAATGACAACTGTAGAGCAATAAAAAAGATGGAAGGAAATTCACCTAAATAATCCTTCCTCTTGTCTATGGCATCTAAGAGATGTATGCTGCACATAGTTTGGGTTCAGAGTGCATGAAACTCATCACTAACTCACAAGGGCATTGAAACCATTTTTTAAAGGCTTTAATAGAAATTCATCTGATTTATAGGTTTGATTAATGGTATTTACTGATATCTTTCTTCCATATTGGGTTTTCAAAGTTTTGTGTATAGCCTAAAAGTTTCAAAGTTTTAACTTTGTAGCAATTTATCTCTTGTTGTTCACATTTCACACAATAAAAAATAGGCTGAATCCTCTCCAATAGATCATAATATTATCCAAACAGGAAAAATAGTTTTGGTAGCTAAATAGTTAATCAAATTTTGAGATGTAAATGATTCATTCAAACTTCATTTCATAGAAATGAAATTAGTTTTTTTAGTACACAATGATATCTTGAAAATTCATCGTGTGTCATCTAAAAATTTTATGGAAAGTTAAAAGATGCAATTTTGGAATATAAATGGCATGCCCTAAAATTCAATAATTTAGAAGGCTAGATTATTTTAATTAGTCACATCAAGTATAATGTAGCAATTGGCAAGATCATAACCAAGACTCATTTGATCCCTTAATATTAAATATAATACATAAATTAGCTTGCCAAGATATAAGTTTGAGGTTGCATGATATCATATCAATTGATAAATTTCTATTTATGAAATTTTTTTAAGATGTTTTTATACCATAATGGATCCAAAAAAATATCTTTGTAGAGTAATTCTTTTGAATGATCTGTATGATTAAGCTAGTCAACCCAGAATAAATAACGAAAGAAGTTATTTCATGTGAATAAATAAAAAATATTATACAACTATTCTTATAAAAATATCCAATAAGTGGATGTCCTTATCAAATTTTCTTTGACTATAACCAAATGTATAAGCTATACAAAGTGGAAACCAATGCATTTGATACCAACTTGATAACATCTTGAATCAAAGGAAAATTTACATGAAAAACAATCCCATTTATACCCTTTAGAAATCATAAACCTCAACAAATGTGTCTATTAAAGCATTGACATGATGCTTTCTACCCAAATTAATTAAAGGATTCATCATTATCTCTAACAAAAAAATAAATTAGCTATGGTACTAGTCAGTAATGGAATTTCAGAAGAAATGTTCCAACTCAAATTTTTTTAATTTTTTTTTGTTTTTTTGGGCAGCTTAATGGAGAGGTGTTACCCTGCTCTTGGTGGCCCCAACCAACGGATGTGGAGTAGATGAGATGCTTCTTTATTAAATTTTCAAGACCTTGGCTAGGGATTGCTCCAAACACATGCTTGCCCAAAGTATCAACCTATGCTAGGGAGGGAGAGGTGGAGTGGTATGTACCTTGGCATATGAGAAGACCATCTTTGCAAGGGATGATGATTGGACAAAAGAAAATTTGTTCACGACAGTTATTTATAAGGGATGACCAATATTGTCGTCTTGGCCCAAGACAAAGGAAACTATTCCAATGCTTAGTGGTTCTAGGGGTTCTTTTATACGATGCAGCTTATGCATTGCACCAACAGGCAACAACGATGCCCTATTCTCATGGTGTGGCACAGATAAGTGTGAAACATATTCACAGGGAAGGCTTGCCAAGTTTCTCAAGGCGATGATATTGTCAAGCCTCGACAAGCATATGCCACAAAGACGAGAATATGGACCCCAAACATGAGTGTACCGTATGAGTGACTAGTGCCTCCACCATCTAGTTCATTCTTGTAGCTGACACATAAAGAATTGGATCCTCCTTCAACATCACATAATGTTCAACTAAGTATTCTTGATTAGCCAATGTCAAAAGGAACCTATGTGTAACATCTCAACCAACATGCACAAAATGGATTCTAGGACGATATCATGGAGGTCAAGTTCCTCATTGAGGAGCAAGCCATCCTATATTATCATAACCATTGCTGCAATGCTAGTCTAAATACTATAGTAGTAGCAGAAGGCAACGAAAATGTGGCATGTATGATTACAGATTAGGCTTCATCCTTGCAGTAGGCCAAGGTTTCCCCTAGATGCTCTATCCAAGTTGAACTACCGGGGTACCCAACTGATGAAATTTTATAATTAATTCAGCTTTAAATTAAAATTTGGGTACTAGGGTTACCCAAATTTTAATTTTTTAAAATCATATTTCATATAAAATGTGATCTTTTGATGATATTATTAATTTCATTAAAAAATTTACCATTTGATTTGAAATGGGACTTAAAAATAAACTATTTAAAAGTTTGATAAGGAGATCATGAGTATTGTTGTTCGTTTGAAGGCTTCGCTATGAAATGGCTATTTTCCCAATGTGATCTTAATATATATCTTAACTATGCATTCACTCGATATTTAGTAAACACAATGCAACTCATGTAAATTAAATTTTTTAAATATAAACTTCATATAAACCATTTTCTTCATGCAAAAGGACTTTAGAGCATAACGATATCATCAAATGAAACATGACTTGAAGCAAAGCTAGTCCCGATCAAATTGAAGAGTAAATTTTTTACCAAAATGCTTATTCAAAAAATTTTGACTCCTAAAGATCACTTGTGAACCTGGACACCAAAGACATCATTTCTCCTTTGCTATAGGTTCTCCAAATTTATCCTTTTGTCACATCATAGCACACATTCATATGTATTTATTATCAAGTATTTAGTTTCAAGTGCTTAATTTGTGTGTACTTAGACTGCACTTGTTAAATACTATAGTCTTTGCATACTCCAAGAAAACATTATTTCACTAACGTCATCTCTTTTTCTTTTTATTCATTTTCACGCTTTCTCATCATTATACATGAGATTGACATACTTTCCAAAAAGAAAAAAAAATTCCATCAGTGATTACCGGTGATCTACCCCTTAAACCATCACATTGAAACCTTTATGATCCACGCAAGCCATCACATCCTTGGTCTTGTCAAAATACTTGATCCTTTTGAGACAGATGGCATCCTTACAATTTGAATTTTTCCAATACATAATATCTTCGTGTAGGACAGATATAAGAATGTAAGAATCCCGAACTTGAGCATAGGGAGAGATTGTTTTCTTATTTCCCCATCAAGATAACTCAGTATACCCACAATGAGGTACAATAAAAGGATTGAAAACCTGACTTTCATGATATTTTGTATCCATTTGCCAAAAGATGGCTCCGTAAAAATTGAAACTTCACAAAATCAATTTTAGTCTGTATGTAAGTATTACATAAAACCATTATCTGTACTTTTATAATACTTGATATTCTAGAGATATATTTACTCTAAATCAATTATATTTCTAAAAAAATTCCTAATTTTATGCCAGAAAACTATATTGCTTATCTTTATATTCTTGTGTTCAAGGTTGATGTGAAACTCTGTCAGTTATTTATATGTAATACTTTTGAACCATTAATTTCATCATTTTCTTACATTAAGAAACATATTTTTCCCATAGAATCATAAACGCTTTTGTTTTAGATTCACATCCTACGTGAGCAAAAAGATTTTGATTGTTAATTTTGAAATCCGGGGAAGACTATAATCAAAACAATTATAGATTCCATAGATAATTAGAATGCAATTGAGTTATGAAAATTTGCAAAATTTAAAATAAATGTGAAAAGTAATTACTTCTTATCATTTTCAATACGAAAAGTAATGCCATATTCGTTCAATAGATATTTCATACGTGATTTCATAAAGTATTGAGTTCATTCCATCACTGATGTTTCATTAAATAGTTCAATTTCTGGACCAACAGTTGTCAAAGTAGAAAAACATATCTGGCTAAACTTTACGGGGAAAAAACACGTCCTCTCTGATTCTAGTGTTGATCTCAACCTTTATAGAAAGGTAATGAACCAAAAGTTTTCATGATATGTAAAGATGCCTGGTTCCATTTTACGGGAAAATCATGTCCTCCTGTCAGACCCTACGCATCGACATTTGTGGGAAGGCAGTAGATCTTCTCCAATTCCCTGTTGTCCATTTCCAGAAGCTGCATTGTCTGTGACATCATCCAGTTATTTTGGTACTTCAGACACTCCCATCCGGTAAAAATATTCCTAGCTGCGCACAAAACCTGCGTTAAAGAAAAATGTTATTAGTATGATATGACTACATAGGGTGCTAAAACTTATGGCAATATTGAAACGGACTGTGTTCAGGATTAGTGTAGAATAATGGTGCTTAATCGTCGACTTAAATGCATGCAATTGCCTATATGGGTTTAGAAAAATTATCTGAAGAAGATATACATACTCTATCAGAAAGAGATAATGTTTTTCCAGAAGATTGATTGATAAGGTAAAATCAATTATTAAAGCATTTCAAATACTAAAGCTGACTTATTAAATCAAATATCCATTTTACGTGGAAGATCATGTCGAACGAGATAGAAAATGATAAGCCTTTTTCTGTGCACTGACCTTACGATACGGCCAGCGATTCAGGTTGTACCTTCTGCAAACATTTTTCAGAGCTGTGGAGGAAATCTGGAGGTTCCTAGATGCCTCAGCTAATGGCAAATGGAAGTACATGGATATATCGGCAAAGGTCATGCTCCTGGCTCTCTTCTTCTGGTTGTTCACAAAGAAATAAAAAATATCATGGGAACAAGTACGGAACACGTATGCACCAGTCAGATAATAATTGACGAGTGGTACATAAAAAAATATTATGTCATAATTTAGGTTCATAGAGATGAAGTACAAAATTCAGCTCCCAAAATGGTTTTACTAACCTCACAATGATGGATTTAGAAATTATTATTTCTCACTATTTCTTTAATTATCAGCTTCAAAAGTTCTTTAAGGAAACAATTGTTTAGTTGAATTTAGGAAATAAGCAGACTACAAAAAAGAACTAAACCTGAAAATTCAAGCAACCTATATGTCTTTCTGAAAAACATTTAATCAGATGAGGTAATTTATCATTATAACTGAATAATCGAACATTGAACTTTACGAAGGAAACGAAACTCACTTCCATCAGATTCACTGGACCTTTAATTTTCTGTAAAAAATTGGTGAAAGAATCTTCAACATCCTCTTTTTCCCTTTTCCTTGGGGCTTCTAATATGATGACAAAGATGTGTATAGCGAAAACTCTTAGAGAAGAATTAACGGAGACAAATAGACTAAATAACTTGGATCTTCGATAGTGATTTACTCCTATCTCCCATTAAATACATAAGGTTTATCTGCACTAGAATACGCTACTTTACCGCTAAAGTTTAACATAATCTCCTAAGACATATCATGGGTCACCCCTTACAGGACGTTCTTATATGCCCAACCACGTTCGCGAAACTTTTATCATAAAGGAAAAAAATTATAATGCATTCGGGATATCAAATGCCATGTTTAACACAAAGACTAAATAATTTATAAAATGGATAAATATTCACGGATAAACCTGTGTCTTATAGTTACTCATATGAACGTCTGACCTCTGCCCCTGAACCCAATTCAAATTATCTAGAAAAAAAAAACAGAACGCAGGTGAAGCGCAACAGCCAGTGAGCGTAATTACCCAAGTTTTGTAATGATTGAGAGCTTAAATTTTTTACAAACCTGCGGCACTTTTCAGTGTATCGACATTCGTTCTGTTATCAGAGCTTTTATTATACGACAGAGTATTGAAACCTTCGATTTCTGCTAAATGACGATTCCAATATTCTGATGCGTAATTTGTGTTTTGAACGAGTGGAGCTGCTTGAAATTCCATTCGCGTTGGTGGGTAGATATCCTGGTCTGAGTAATCCATTCCTGACGTCACCGTTTCAAGCAAAATCTGATCACTGTCGTGGATGAGTATGAGATTATCTCGGAGACAACAATTGCTGTAGTTGCTGATAAACTGTTTCACCGATTCCACGTCCATTATCCGCAAGCTGTGAAGGATTTGCAGGAATAAGCAACTTGAACAGATTCCATATCACGTCTATATAACAGATTACTTTTATTATCTGAAGTATATTTCTCTGAAGTGAGTTCCAAACCAATGACATGAATCCGATGATCTAATTTTTCAAAATAAATGTATTCTCAATCAGCAAGATTAAATCCCTTGTAAGGATACTTACTCGGCAATATACTTCTCCGTTGGTATCTCGGAGCTGGAGGGAACAACAACTAGTACTGCATGCTGGAGAACTTCAGCGCATACGTGCAGGGAGAGACTCATAGTAAAAATCTCTGTGATTACAAAGAAATCATATGACCCTTACGGCACGAAGAATAGGATAAATTATTCTAAACCGAATAATTGTAAAAGCATTTCGATAATTCAGAAGTGGACGTCAGGATAAATTGTGAGGAGCTGATATTAAAAACTCGGTAAAGAAATTGTTGTGTAAACTTCAAGTAATAGGTCGTTGATAGATCTACTGACTGCCAGAGTGATGTCTGCGAGAGTAACCCTACAAGAACGCTTGAAACAGCAAATGGAGTAAGTCAGCAAAACCTAGTCGATGAATAAGAAACTGGAGATCGAACACAAAATCAGCAACCCCCAGAGAATGATTTCTAGCCGGATGTTCGTAGCAATGCAGGTTGAAACCACAAAAAACCTTACTTCCGGGAAAAACGGTTTTGACCGAAGTGAAAAACTATGCTACATTGAAAACCCTAATCGTGGAATCTGCAGGGGACGCCAAAGTTCCATCGATGTTTAACATGACAATCAAAACGCCATCTTTTTTTGCATTTATCTCTTTCTAACGTCTATTAAAAACAAAGAATTCCGTTGTTCGTGCGTGAAACAATGAATTACCGTTTCCATGAATGATCTCTCGAATAGTAAGGCATGATAAACAGTCCGTGCAGTGGAATGGGCTCCACAATCCACGGACGATGGGCTCTGAGGGTTGCTCGTCCGCCGAATAAACGGAAGGCAAAGTAGGCGACATCTGTAAACCCACAGAGGGTTCCCACGAAACGTAGCCACTTCCGATGTCCTCTACCAGAGCGGGCGCCGTCAACGGTAGTGATGTTTCCTGAACCCTCATGAACTGTTGCAGTTGTTGTTGTTCCACTCTCTGCTGTATATCTCCCCAGAGAGAATCTTCGATTCCAAAGAAAATACCACTATCCTGCGGAGATTCGAAGAGGCTATCTGGAATGACCGACTTCTCCATGTCGAATGAATGACGGGTGAAAGGAAAAGAGAGTCCTTGTTCCATGGGAAGATTGACGAAGGGCCGCGTTGTGAGGGCTACGGGAGTCTCTTCGTGAGCAGGCGTCTTTTCTCGTTTTTAACTGCTGTGCGGGGTAAGGATATCGTTTTACACTTGTGGCGTATTTATACCGGACGGCTAGAGGGAGAGATATGGAGATAGAAAGTGCAAGAGAGAAAGAGGCGACGATTAAGCGCACCTTTCTTTTCCTGTCAAGAGGATTTCGTGAGCCACTTGTCGAAACTTAATTTGATGGGCATTTTTTTTCGCAACGTATGATCGGTTGTCTTTCAGAAAAATGGTGGAGAAAAAGAGGGCGAGCGGTTTCTTGACAGGGAGATTAGCTCTATAGAATTAATAAAATATGAAATGCGTGCTGAATTATATCTTTGTTCAAAATGACGAACTATAAATATTTCAAGTTGATTCGATTAATTTTAGTTTGTAAAATAGAAAAGGAACAATGAACCCACACTGCTTCAGTAAAACATAACTGACTTGCCCCAATTTATTTGGGTACTAAACTTCAATATAACAGAAACAGGTATTTGTCAGATATTCCCTAGCTAATGCGATAGTTAAACTTGTATTTCACAGTTAAGCGTCATATATCACCCTTCTAGATAACTCACATAAAAAAGACTCTGATACCAAATAATGAACATGATGCTATACATAAGTTTGACATAAATGTAAAGCATGAGAACGCTTGGCTTCCACTTGGGCTTTTAAGACAACTAAATGTTATAAGCGAATGTAATAAAAAAAATTGATCAGTTGTGTTCCAACTCATGGGCAAAACTTTTCATCAAAAAATGATCAATTAAAACAAAAACTGTTCATGTTTGTGTTTGCAATGGATATTTCTGATTGTGTTTGCGTCCACGAACGGGCCAATGAGCGAAGCATCCCCCCCCCAAGTTATTTGTGCGTTTCACTTTTATGGAGATCATCAGTGCTGCTAAGTTAAAGTTCTTAGACAATACATTGTACTATCAGTTTGGGATTACTATTTGAGGTTCATATTATCAGATTATCAGAATTCCTAAATATTTAAAATATATGGATTATCCAGGTCATTCAGCTTTCATATACAATCACATATATTGAATAAATGAGGAGAGGCTATTTGACTAATCATCTTATGAGTAATGCTTATAAAATTAATATAATAGAATGACTCACTTTTTCACTCATATATGATTTTTCTGTTATCATAGAATGTCGTTATGTGTTCCATTAATGAGAAAGAGATACTACATGTCAAAAAAACGAAGCGTTTAGAACATTCACATGGCCCTAGCATTGAGACGCTATGATTAAGTTCATGAGAGGTAAACCACGTGTTGAATTCTAGTTGCTACCTAATCTTCATAGAGTTTATGAGATATTGTTTTAGGGTTAGAAGAGCACTAAGTCTTGTCGGAAATTCAATAATTTTGTTGGATACGATAGATAAAAGTTCACAATTTTCCTTCCATAGAAACTCAAGGAGAAAAAAATCAAATTAATTAGGCCTTTTTTTGAAAATCTTGCCAACAATAAAATACAAGTTTTTCATGTTGTATGCTCTTGGAAAAATATATAAACTTATTACAAAATTTTTCAAGGGATCACGAGTTTATGGGAACCAAAACACCGATAACAGCACATACGTCAATCTATAGGGCAAAAATCGTCATTTTGATTATACTAGTGGATAAAAGATAGCTGAATTTTAGATGCAAGACTTGGTGAAGTATCAGGATTTTGGAGAAACCTATCAATTTGGGAATCCCACAAAAGATTCCACAAAACCTTCGTCACTTTCAATATCATCTACCAGAGTGGGAGCCGTCAATAATGGTGATGTTTCCAAAGCACTCATTCATGGTTTTGGTTCTTATTGTTCCACTCACTCTAGCGAGTCTCTCCCCAGTATGAGCGGTGATAGAATAGAGGCGAACAAAGAAAACATTGTATTTATGTTGGTTGAATCTAAAAGAAGCGCAATTTTTTGTGCATTTTGTGTTTTTCTCGTTGCTTGATTGTTGCGTAACAAAATCTTGACCAATGAAGGGCTTTTTTCAAACAGCTGCATTATTCAGCAGCTAGTGAGTTTAGTCGAGTCGCCTAGTGTATCTGGTTGAGATCTCTTGAACCAATCATGAATTGATTACGCTTGGGTCTTGAGTAGCTGGGGCCCATTGTGTGATTTGGGCCAATTGTGTGTTATTCATTGACATCCTACAACTAGCTCATCGCCTGTAGTCTATTGAGTTTTTATTTCAGAGAGATAAAATGCTTCTTGCAAAGCAGTTTCTTAGAATATTAGCTATTTGTTTTTTTAGTGGAGAGAAATGCAGTCTTGATATCTTGATTGGAGCTATTTGTTTTTTTGTGGAGAGAAATGCAGTCTTGTTATCTTGATTGGAGCTATTTGTTTTTTGGTGGAGAAATGCAATCTTGATATCTTGATTGGTATCTTTTCTTGAATGCAATGATAGTCAATTTCAATGTCTTTTTTTTGTGCGTGAAAGACTCGATTTTGGCAAAAGAAGTAGCTCTAATGTTGTCTCACCAAATGGATAGATGGATTAATGATTGATATGTTGACTTCATCAAGAAGAGAATGAAGCCAAATGAATTCAGTACTGGCATTTACAAGGGATTTATACTCTGCTTCTACACTTGAGCTTGTGACGGTAAGTTGTTTCGTGGAACTCCGTGAGACAATTTATGTCCAAGATAAATTATGTATCAACCAGTAGATGTACGATTGACAGAAGACCCGCCCAGTTATTGTCACTATAGAGAGAAATGGAAAGAGAAGAAATTTTGATAGAATTGTAGAGTGTCGGACGAGCTTCCTCTTAGATATAGAAGTAGATGTTTGACCTAGTTCCAATCGTCATTGCTTGGGTTGTGCATCTTCTAAGAACCATTGTAGACCGCAAAAGCAGTATTGGGGCATGTGATTGTGAAGTATTGTATTACAACCCATTGTGCTTCATCAGAATGTGAGATTAATGGAATCACGACCGGTTGTGGAGGTTGAGGAAGTTGTGCATGGACTGTGAAAGCGTTCTCGTTGATGCATATTAGTTTCCTTCTCTTAGAGAGGAGGAACTGGTTGGAATTGGGAAGAGGTACAGTGCCTAAAAAGTAATTGGAAGAACATGTTGTCTAAGTTCAAAGATCGGATGATGTGATGTCATGGGTGTTAGTGCCGATCAATAATAAATCATCAACCTGGATAAGATAAAATAAGGAATTTCGGTTTTCATATTTAGGGAACAGCACTATCTACTTCGAAAATTGAGATTCCCGAACGTCCATTTCCCTTCCTACCATGTAGAAGCAGGAACGCTCCCCCGGTAAACATTCAGAGAGGAAAGCCTTCTCCTCGCGCTTTGATTGCCTGGAGAAGATTATTAAATTTATGGTAGTTTGGAGAAGATGATAATTTAATGTTTCCGTCAGGCCCACGAAAACTTCATATATCATGAAGAATGACTTCGAAACATTTGACAATTCTAATTGGTAGAAGACGACCAGAGTAGGTTTAATTTAGCACAAAGAAAATGCAGAAACCTGGTAGTTTATTCTTTCTACTGGTACGACAGGACGTGAGACTGCATTATTTCCGTAGAGGTAGCTTCTCCATAAACTCTTGAGTGTAAAATCAACGTTTAAGTATGTCTCAATAAGAAAGATAATGGGAAAAAGGAAGAAAATGATTTTAAAAAATTGGTATTAGCGCAAAAACCGCCTGGGAGGATACTGAAGCAACACATTTGACCGAGTGTATCAGTTTAAACGAAGCTATACAAAATGGTCGCTGCTTTCTGGATCATGGCTTCCGAGGAACTTGTCCTAAAGTGCTACTGGAGAAATATTCGAGTAAGGTATACGACATGAAGTGCTATATTGTTCTCTCTATCAGATCTGAGGAAGCCTTGACCTCCTATCCACGTCAACTTACGAAATAGCTTAATAAATAGCCTTCAAATAGCCTTATAATTAGATTTCCCTCTCTCTTGTTTGAGCTATCACTTGAATTTTTTTATTGATCAGACACTTGTGAATAGTTTTTCTTGAGATATCTTTCTTGGATCACGTTCTAAATTTGTTGGCGCTTCTATTAAATGCTTGTAATCAAGATTTCATTGAAATAATGGGGTGAGTTGGCCACTTTAATGTGGAACTTCATCCAAGAGATCATGGAATGAAAAGTCTTTGATCCAGAAATTAACTAAATCAATTTCTTGGCAGTTTTAGACTTCTTGAGTCTAATAATCCCTAATACGTCATAAGTTTATATTCATTTTTGGAAGATTAGATTTCACCAAAATCAATTTTTCTTGTCATTTTCTCCATCTTCATCTGTGATTTTCTCTCTCTGACTTCTCTCTTTGATTTCTCTTTTGTTTAAAGTTGTAATTGCTTGGAACTTGATTCCTTGGAAAGATCTAATCTTCCCATTTCTAAACTATATTTTTCCCCAAATTCATTTGACTGAATTCTAATATAAATTCAGTCCTAATTCTCTATCAATTCAACCCTTATGGACTAATTGTATTTAAATTAATCATCAATTAAGTTAGTTTAAAATTTCTTTTGACTCGAGAGCATTGTGTTATTGATGACCTTACCTCAAAATATTCAAGTCTTAGAGAAAAAAAAACTTTTTAGTTCTTTGGAAATTCCAAGGCTACCAATAGTATTCAAAGTTTAATAATTCTTCAAGGAGATGACGCTAAGCCAAACATGGAAATGAAGGATGAAGTTACTATTAAAGAACCCTGAATCATCCCCCAGTGGAAGGATAAGGCTTCTTCATTTTTGGAAGTCATGCATATCATTTCTTTGTAAATCTCCATAGTCTCTCAATTAGCCATCTAGACCCACAAAAGGGTAAACTAGCAACCAAAGGAAGAAATATAACATGAACAGGTCAATGGAAAAACTTGAGAACCTTTTTAAGCTTTGAAAATTCTTTCCAGTCGTGAAATCCTAACCATGCTCATGCATATGAATGAAATTAGGAAATCTCATCAAAGAAAAACTAAAGAAAGTCCAAGTATAACTACCAAGCATGAGGACAATAGAGCAAACTTGGGAAATCAAAAACCACACAATAAGGAAAGGGTAAATCTTAGGCACTACAAAGCAAAAAGACAAGAACAACAGGTTTCGGTACATCTATCCATCCTCAAATCCTACAAATTGACTTTATCTGAGGACTTACAAATTCCTTAAGCTATTAAGGAGCAGCTTGTTGGTTCTGTTGCGATTCAAGTTTAATCTAGTGGAAGACTATAAACTGGCCACTTCTTGGGAGGCAACACAATCATTTACCCTTTTTTCCTTATTTTTTGTGTTTCTATTTAGCTTTTGAGAAGGAAAAGGGCCAAAAAAACAAAGAAAGCATAGACATAGTGCAACCACTGCCACCAATACTACGGCATGGATAAAAATAACATGCTAAGTCTTATAAATCTATTTTACAATAATTTTTTAATCCCTTGTCATATCATGCATAATCATTCATTTCATGATCACATGTCAATAAGGTTTCACTGAGCATAATTATACGTTCAATTTGGAGGTATTGGATTAAGAAAACTTTTAATTTATCTCAAAAAGTTCAAATCCGTGATTTTGATCAACATTGTCAAAAATTTAAAAATTTTCACTATTCTTTCTCTCGTAGTTTTATGAAAATCATATTCCCTAAAAATATTACAAACAATGAAAAATAAGGAGAATATGAGAGGACCTCCCATATAAGATTATTTAACTGGATGGTGAGATAACTAGTGAAAGTACCGAGGGAGAATGATCCCATCTTGATCACACAGTCATATTCTTGGAGTTCATGTCATATTCAATATATGACAATTTAGAGATCCATTGGTTAGCGATTTATAAATGACAATACGACTTATGCGGCCGTTGAAAATACACAAACGTCGGTCAAACAAAATTTATAATTCTGAACTCACAATAAAAAAAATGAAATCAAGTATAGTGTAAAGATCGGGTCGATTCACAAAGAACACAGTTGACTTTGATTAAAGGGTTGACTTATGAATGTTAATGATATAAATATACTAAATAAGATATTTTAAGAATTAAGAAACTGATTTTATAAAGAAATGTCATAAGTCAAAGTCAAAGCATTGACTTTGACCACTAGTTGACTTTCTGTAAAATCAGAAAATAAAAAAAATATTATGAAAATTATATATTCAAAAACTAGAGAGAAAATAGAAATTTTTGATATAAAATTCGTGATTTTTAGATAAGAATTGGATTTATTATGAATTATTAAAAATTAAAGATCATAAAAATCTCAAAATGAACACTTTGGTGTAAATCTTCAAATTGACTAACCAAATGATATCAAACCTTACAATTCACATATGAATAGAAATCTAACAATATGAGGATTCCAAAGAGACCAAAATTGTCAAATTTCACCTTGTATTTTAAGAGTAATTGATCCCGCAAGTCAACGCCCAAATACAGATTGAAAATGAATAGTCGATGGTCAAACGTCAAATTAAAGGGACAAATGATAATGAAATTTTACGATTTCACTATTCACGGAAAGCTGATTTCACTGTCCAAAATGAAATGATTTAGACTTAAGATCAGGGAGAAATCCTTGTTTCAAAATCAGTGAAAATCCAAACTCAATTTGGACAAAAATGAAGAATAATTCGACTTAAATGATGAAATTAACTACCTAAATCTAATCTAAATACAAATTTTTGCAAGATGAATGATTGATTCACACTACTAACCAAATTTACATGAAGATTGGGCACCAAATCGCGTTGATTGAAGTGTATTTGCTCAGTTTCTTCCTCCATGTACGTTCGGCATTCAAGGGGAGAATTCCATCAAATCATGTAACTATTCATGATCAATCCTGCCTTGGTTGGATCGCAATCAAGTCTAGAATGCAAGGGGATCACTAAGAACTCAGGATTTTTCTCAAAAACCTCTTAATTCCTTCACGATTCAATCAAGAGTTGCTTTACAATGGAACATTGATATTTATTAGGAAGTTTAGTGTGAAAATCGTGGGCCGTTTAATTCGGAGAAGACGGATTGACGGCCACAATTGTGCAATTACTGTGGACCATGATGAACTAAAACTCTGTTGATTATATCGTTGTTGTGTGTTCTAATTCATTCAATACATTTATAATTCCTCACTTAGGACAGTAGTAAGCAAGGGTCGATCCTCAGGGAATCTAGGTAATGAGGGTTGAGACGAAAGTAGAAAAAGGGGTGAATTCCTATAGTGGAGGATATTAGAAGTTAGAAGGTGAATTATATAGAGGTAATGGATGTAATTGGTGAGATTATATTTCTGTAGTACTAATTAGAGGAAAAGAGATTAGAATTGGAAGAGAAGAGATTGATGGAAGGTGAGAAAAGAGAAATGAAGGAGAGATAAGAGAGGTGAAATCGTGTGGAGATAGATGACATGGTTTGGTATGATTTGTGAAGCAAATGCAATAACCTACAATTAGAATAGAAGAAAAGATCCTACATTATCCATGGAAAAGGCTTACAAGAGAATCCCTCCTCAGAATCTTCCCACAAACCCCGTGTTGGTGCCAATCCTAGGCCGGGTGGTGCTTGATTCGCTACGACGACGATCTCCTCTTGTTCTCCTTCTCCAGAACAAACTCAAGCATCCGATGATGCTTAGCTTGGGCCTAAGCTTCTCCCCCTTTCTTGCTGGTGACCTGGTGTCAAGAGAGAGCCAAAAGACAAGAAAAATCGGAGTGGAGGAGGAGCACTTTTAGGAGTTAGGGCTTCCTCTCAATCCGACGGTCGAGATTGATTTTCGAGATCTTTGAGGGTCCGATGGAAATCTCAACCATACAGATGGGAAGAGCACGGTGAGATTAGCCTCTCTTCAAAATTTCATCCCGATCAGACGGCTAGATTATGAGATATCAAACTTTCTTTTTCGAGCATTCCTAGTCGTCCGATCGGGTGATCTCTTGTGTCAGCGGTCCTCCTTCATCAAGCCACCGGATCGCACCATGTCACCCTCACGCCGGCTGTCGAATTTCTGCCACGTCACCTGCAAGGTAATCAACTGTTAAATAAAGTCAAAAAAAGGTAAATGAGAGGAATCTGCGTCGATTCACTTTCGCCGCAGATTCCTCCTTAGCGTGAATAAGAGAGCGCCACGTCGCTCTCTTATTCTCGCTTCGCGGTCAACAATAACGGCGCACCGCAGGTAAGTAAAATTTACTAATATTTTAATCGTTAAAAGGAAAACGACAAAAATAATAACATAAATAAAACGACAAAATGCACGCCACGTCACCTGCAGGTTAGGACGTTAAAACGGCGGAGCGGTGATTCGACAAAACTACAAAACAGAATTTGACAAAATGACAAAACAGAAAATTCGTAACGATGAAATAAAATACTATTTAATCTAAGCCTCGATTCGACAAAACGACAAAACGGCGGACTAAAATAAACGATGAAACGAAGACTTAAAACACGAAACGACGAAATAGGAAAAAGGACAGAGCGCCTAAGTAAGGCAAAACGACAAACTGGCGCCTCTCTCTCTCCTTCCTCTTCCGCGTCAATGATGACGGCGCCATCCACGTCATCTACACGGTAAGTACGTCAAACACTAACTTTTACAATAAAATATTAATAAATCTAACTAAAAACGCCGCCACCAGATTGCGACACGTGTCGCGATCTGGTGGCTTCTACCTGACTTACCCTGTACTTCTGAAAATTGTAGATATGCCCCTGACGCTCATAAATAGGCAAGAAATGATTAAATTAATTAAACAAATACCCTAAAGTTCATTTAAATCATTTCTAAAATTCTAAAATATATATATCTTGCTTTCACAATTCATTTCCTTGTCAGTTTATAATCTGAGAGAGATATTTAAATATTATAAAACCCAAGAAATTCCATAAAAGCATAATGAAGCAAGATTAAGCAATTTAAGCATAATAACACATAAATATATTCTTTTTTAAGCCAAATGTTCATGAAAATTTCGAGTTAAAGGTCATAGATTTATGTGTTATCAGGCCACGATCCCTAGATCCCGCAAAAATTGCCCGTCCAATCTTGATCGAAAGATTCTGATGCGTCCACGTGTCGCCCCATGATTGCCAAAAGCGCAATTAAATCTCAAGCGTTCGATTTTCACTTACTCGATCGACGGTCCTCCTTTGTGCACGTGCCTTGATGATGATGGGGTGGACCGGAGTTCTCCCGATCGACGCGTCTTAATCAACGTGGTTTCATCCGACGCATATCGCGACGCCACGTGTCCTCCCAATAAGAAATACAAGGAACATAGTCTCACATAGAAGAAAATCTCAAAGAAACTGTGTACAAAAGGAAGGAAGGTCCTCACGCCTTTGCGTTACCGCCCCAAACTTCTTACCTGAGCCCACTAACCTGTGGGCCCATTACCTGTCAGCCCGAAGACTTCCTCGTGCCACGTAGGTGCCATGCAAGCGTCCTTTGTGGGCTCACGTGGCCCCCGCCACATAGGCGCCACTCAAGCGTTCGCGTGGGTTTCCGTGGCCCTGCCACGTGTCCAAGCCACGCCACGTCAGCTCCGCGTGTTCTGCGCGAATATACACCCCTTTTACAATTTTTTTTAATAAATAAATAACTCTGAAAAATTCCAAAAACAATTGGAATGAAATCCAAAAAATTCCAGAAAATTTATAAATTCATATCTTCCTTTATATAACTCCTTTTTAACTCAAATTTTCTCCATTGAATCACAAATTTATTCATTTTTAATATCATGTCATTTAAAATATAAATTAAAAGAAGAATATAAAATGAATTCAAAATAAACTTAAAGGAATCTCATAAGAAGTTTATTTTATATCATCCCATCATTCTTTTCTTAAAATTAGTTGTTCTAATCATCTACTAAAGTCAAAGGAAATTAAGAAAAGTAATTAATTTCTATTTATTTAACCTTGTAAAAGATTTAACATACATAAAAGCAGATAATCAACCCTAAATAATGCATAAATATGGACTTTAGTAAAATGGCATACCAATGGAGAAAATTCATAAAAACTATGATAACATGCATCACAATTACATAAAATAAGCATGAATATTAGTTAAATAAGATTAGAATTTAAGTTAAATATGCATGTCATTACAACTCAACCTATCGATTGGGTTAAATCAATCAATGATTAATTAGTGATAAATCAATATATATATATATATATTAACATAGATAATTAATTCAAGTTGACTAATAAGGTGTTATTAGGCCTATAGAGTTATTTGATTGATAGTATGTGGCCTATAAGCCGATCATACTTTCATGTATCTTGTTTATGTTCATTGAAATGATATTTATTCATTGTGTGATGTTTGCAATGAAGTCCATGAGCATGTGCAATGACTAAGTGAATTATGATGAGATCATAACATAATGATCACTAGTCTTTGAACATATGTTCTAAACATTCCTATTTATGGGATATTGGAGAAGGACATCGAATTATCCGGAAAGAATAGCACTATCTAATCCAACTCATATGATGAGTGTGGAGACACTAAGGATAGATAGTGGGTGCTCTTAGGAGAAAGAGTTCATTGAATTGATCCATATGAATCCCTGAATGGTATTATACCTAACAGTTAATCAGGTCGATTCATGTCATGGTTGTATATGTGGTCCTTTGACTTCAGACACCAAAGACATCTTGTGGATGGATGATCGTGTTTTGATTATGACTTACGAATCCCTAGCTGATAACATGCATTTATAACTTGAATTCTTATCTTAATTAACTCATATTCATGCTTATTTTATGCGAATATGATGCATGTTATCATACTTTTTAGGAATTTTCTCCATTGGCATGTCATTTCACTAAAGTTGATATTTATGCATAAAGTAGGGATAATTTCATGCTTAATAGATGATTAATATTTTGTTTAAATGAATAGAAGTTAATCTATGTTATGGAATGAGTTTTGACTTTAGTAAATGTTTGGAAGGATGATTTTAGGATGAATTTAGGATTTAAAATGTTTAATGAGAAATGATTTAAGTAAATTATAAGTCATCTTGATTTCTTCTTTCTAAATATGTTTTAAATGGCATAATATTAAAAAGGAAAGAATTTATGATCCAATGGAGAAAATTTCAATTAAAAAGGAGTTGTATTTTGAGAAATATGAATTTCTGAAGTTTCATGTATTTTTCTGAATTTTATTTGATTTTTATTAGGGTTTTCTATTAACAAAATCGCGAAAAAAGGTGGGTTTTATTACCTGTAGGTGCTGACGTGGCGCATGGGACCAACCCAGGGTGCGACGCGGCACTGAGGCCACGTGGCAGAGCCTGCGCGGCCCACGCGGGGCGCAGGTGGCGCTGACGCGTGGCAGGAGGCCATGCAGATGGTCCACGTGGGCGCCCGTGTGGGGCGCCACGTGGCAGAGGGTTCGCAAGTGGAGGGCCCACGGGTATAGTGGGACGTGGTAAGTAGTTGGGGGCGGTAACGCAATTGCATTACCTTTGCAGGCGACGTGGACGAAGCGCAGGCGTCGGATCCAGTCGGCCTTGATCGCAAGGCGTCGATTGCGTGAACCTGAGTCCATGCGATCGTCAGATCAAGCACGTGCGGGAATACAAGGGTAAGTGGCCTGATCTAAGGACTTACCTGATGACACGTGGAAGGCTCAGCGTCGTCCGATCGTCATCGTCGCTCATCCATCGTCAATCGGGATCATGGACTTCACCAAAATGCACGGACGGCGGTGATGCATCGAGACATTAGTAACCTCTCATCGGACGGTGGACGCTCCTCGCAGAAGTGGAATACGATCAGATCTTCATCGGACGGCAGACGGAGCATGACGAAGAACTGCGATCGTAGCCCGATCGTGACCCGATCGCGGCGCGATCGGAGCTCGATCGTGCCACGATTGGGACCTCCTTTCGTCGCGAAATCATTCTAACCTGAGAAGACGGCGGCCAACCGAGATCCAGGACCACGATCGACGCTCGATGGTGGCCTGATCGTGGCCCGATCGTGCCACGATCGCGGGCTCGTGTTGAAGCGAAATCGAAGTCAAACTCGTTGCGGAATTGAAGCCGCATCCTCGCCAAGTGGAACCGCTCCCGCGACCCTTGCAAAACGCCTCCACAACCGCGCCAATTACCCACGATCTTCGGACCAATTCTCTCTTTAAATACCCATGTACTTCTCCCTTTCTTCTTAACTTTTGATCGATTTGTGAAGGAATTAAGCAAATTTCGAGAAAGATCTTTAGTTCATCGTGATCCCCCCTGCGTTTAAACTCAATTCCGAAGGGATTGGAGCAGGATTGATCACGAATTCCTCCTTGATTTCATCGAATTTTTCCCTTGAATTTCGAAAATCCGTGAGAAAGGATCCGAACAAATTCACTCCAATTCGCGCAAATTGGAGCTTAATTCTCGTGGAAATCAGGTTATTAGTGAGATTCGATCGATTATCAAGAGGTAATTTGAGTTTTTATTAGATTTAGAAGTTTAACTTTGCAAATTAGTTCATAGTGTTCTTCATTTTCCCCAAATTTTGGTCTAAAATTTTGCTGATTTTGAAAATAGGATACCTCTCTGATTATAATTCCAAATCACTTGATTTTGGTTTTATTGGATTCCTCTTTTCATCAGCTTTCCGTGGATAGCAAATTCATCAAATTCAAAGTTCATTTGACCCTTCAATTTGACGTTTGACCAAGGACTGTTCATCTTTCATCAGAAGTCAAATGTTGACTTTCGGGGTCAATTACTTTTCATTGACAAATCAGAATTTGATAATTTCTGTCTGGTTGGATTTCTCTGGTTCTTAGCTTTCCATTGACATATAAATTGCAAGATTTGGATTTCATTTGGGCATTCAATTTGAAGATTTCCTTTGAGGTGTTAATTTCGGGGATTTTCGGATCATTGATTTTCAATAATTCATAATAAATACATTTCTTATCTAAAAATTACGAAATATATATCAATAAATTCCATTTTCTCTCTAGTTTTTAAATATCTACTTTTCGTAATCTTCTGACTCTGTTTGATTCTCTGATTTTGCAGAACATCTACTGCTAGTCAAAGTCAATGATTTGACTTTGACTTTTGACTTTTCTCTGTCAAATCCGAGATTTCAATTCTTAAAACTTCTTATTGACCTTATTTATATCATTTAAATATCTTACATCTTATACTCTCTTATTTAAAACTCCTTTTAAACCTAAGTTTGACCAAGTCAACTCTGCGATTAAAGTCAACCCTGCTCTCTGTGCATCGACCCGATACTTACCCAATACTTGATTATTCAATCTTGTCTTTGTGAGTTCGTTTTTATAAATTTTGGTTGACCATCGTCTTTGTGTTTTAACGACGCACGAAAACGACTCGTCACTAACCACGGGCTATCTAAGACGTCATATATTGGATACGACATGAAGTCTAAGAAGATGATTTGTGATCAAGATGGGATTATCCACCCTCAATATTTGAGGAGATTGACTCAAGGAATGAGATGCGATGAAATCTTTGGCCAAGGTAGTAGAAAAATCTGAGGAGTTCCCAATGATTTCTACATGCATCAGTACAAACTTGAGTGACTGATTAGGGTTTGACAGTTGACCATACCCTAAATCATTCATGAGTCTAATATGGATGAAGGATTATACATATGGAAAATCGATGGTGGGAAGGTTCCATAAGTGAGTTCTTACATACTCCATATCTCCTAGTGTACGTGGTGTAGCTTGGCACCCAACGGGTTGGCAACTCAACCTATCGATTGGATTAAATCGATCCTTGATTAATTAATCTATATGTGGATATGTATAATTAATTAAGGTTGACCAATAAGGTGTTATTTGGTCTATACAGTTATTAGCTAGTGAGATATATGGACCTAGAGGGTCACACACATAAGATCTATGGATGTTTGTGAATATAGACATAAATATGAGGGTTTTTATGAAAAAACCTCATATTAAATATATATAAATAGGGGGAGAACGACCACAACTCAAGGGGCCCATGCAAGCCTTGTGGGAATTCTCTCCTTTCTTCTCTTTCTCTCTTGGTGAAAAGCATTGAAGAGGAGATCCAACCATCCAGAGACCGTGTGGATACCACTAGAGGCTAGACACTTGAATAGCTTCAAGAACTCCTTCAAAGAAACCATGTAAGTATGTTTTCTCATTCATACTAGATGATAGGATCATATATTCTTGGTGGCTTGGTGTTTTGAATATCCGATTCAATGTTTTCCACTGCATTCGATATTTTGATCAAAATTTCAAAAGTTTGTCGACATCAGAACCCAACATTATTAACTAGTGAGATATATGGACCTAGAGGGTTACACACATAAGGTCTATGAAAATTAGTAGATATAGACATAATTCTGAAGGTTTTTATGAAAAATCTACATACCAAATGTCTATAAATAGTGCAAGAATGACCACAACTCAAGGTGCCCATGCAAGCCTCATAGAAATTCTCTCCTTTCATCTCTTTCTCTCTTCGTGTAGAGGTATGAAGAGGAGATCCAACAATCTAGAGACCTTGTGGATACTACTAGAGGCTAGACACTTGAATAGCTTTAAAAACTCTTTCTAGAGAACCCTATAAGTATGTTTAATCAAGAGAACAGATGATAGGATCATCTATTCTTGGTGCCTCAATGTTTTGAATATCTAATTCAATGTATTCCGCTGCATTTGATGTTTTGATTAAAAATTTGGAAATCTTATCGACCATAAACCCCAATAGTACATCGAAAGACTTGAGGGGGAAGGAAAAAGAGAGGTGAGGTGGGTAAGAAATGGATAAGGGAAATAGTGACACCAAGGGGAGTAGAGGGGGGTTGATTCTAGAGATGGATGAAAATCATGAGGGCATTACACCAAAGGTAAGATAGGATATGCATCTTAATCAATAGTGTGTGAGTGATATCAAGGAGCTAATGGTGTTTCCGCTAAGGGACACCATTTTTTTGTGAGGTGTGAGGACAAGTGGTCTGGTAGATTATCCTATGATCAGCATAAAATGTATAGCAAGAAGTTTGGACAAAGTCAAGACTATCATTAGTACGAAGAATCTTCGATGTAGTGGAATATTGAGTGACAATCTCCATGATGAAGTGGGTGACCTAATGACAACCGTAGAGCAATCGAAAAGAAGGTAGACCAAATTTACATCGATGTAGTCATTAGAAAATACAAAATAGAGGAAGTACAAGGGACCCCAAATATCACAATGAAGAAGATCAAAAGGTGTGGAGGAGGGGATTCCATCGCAACTAAAGGGAAGACGTAAGAAGATTAATGATGTTTGTTCAACTAACATGACTCGCACATAAAATGAGTAAGCAAAATTCATGGTAAGGTCTTTTATGCTTTTCAAAACATGGATGGCTTAAATAGAGTTCCCACAAAAGGGAAGAAGTAGCAAGAGATGTAACAAGAAGAGCTCAAAGACCCAATGAGGGTTCATCATAAACTAGCTCATAGATGTCCCGCTCATTCTCATGTCCCTAACCAGTTCTTTGTCTGGTGTACATATCCTAAAAATGCAATGAAAATGAAGAAGATAACTTAACATGGAAGAGCACGAGTTGTTAATGAAGTTAAAGTTATTAAATTTTGAGGAGTTTGTATCAAGTTATGCCTGATTGCTCCAGATATAGTACCTCAAACTGCATTTTTTAAACTAACAAGAGCCAGTCCGATGACACTAGAGGAGAGAAGGATTTGGTGAAGAGAAAGAGAAGGGGTGACACAAATTGTACCAAGTCCTTGGACCGCAAGGTCAGCCATCGAAAATGGTAATGAGGGGATGGGAGGGGGTACGGTGACATGATGATAAGAGTAGTAAAGTCTTGGTCATATGAGAGGAAGCCATCGAATTGATAATTCACAATGCTGAAGAGAAAGCAAGGAGAGCGGATGTACCTAACATGGAGGGAGCTGGAAACGAGGCAAGAGTAGCTGACGAAGAGCCTTCGGTAGCCTCTGAGTGCTGAAGCGCATCATACTCATTTGACATCAAGGTCACATGATAGTGTAGAGTAGGAATATTAGGCAAAGCTAGAGAAATGTTAGTCGAACGAGTCATAACAACTTGGGAAGTTGGAGGCTTACCAAATTTCTTCCAACTTGATGTATGCCAACCAAACAAACATCAAAAGGATTTTGTGAAGACTTGTCAAAGGGAGCATGCCCACTTAATGTGTGCGAGAGACTCAGCGATGCTCTAGTAAATGTTGTCAAGCATCCAAGTGATGATGGTCGATTATGATTGCATCCAAGAGTCATAATAGGCATCGCAAAGTGACAGAGGGTCGTTCGTAAGATGATGACGATGACTACGAGACATAAGAAAGAGCTCAATGCCAGAAGCCTTGGCAAGTTGAGCAAAGTTATGTTGTGATCGAAAGAGAAGGCACAGAAGTCAGCGGAGTAGGAAGCACTATTGGCGAGAGAATCACCGGAGAGTCAGTCCGAGGTGTCGGAACATGTAGTAATGAAGTAACAAAGCATAAAGCCTACTTGGGTGGAAACTATGTAGAATCCTTGGAAGATGCCACATTTTTTGTTGAGACCTGATTATATGTTGAGGCAATGGATGTAGGCACAAATAAGTGTATGTCACAAAGCATTGGATGCAACAGAGTGACAAACAATGCCCATGGGGTCGTCAATAGAAACTCTTGATAGCAACAACGATTGGAGAGGATGATGGATAGAAGAGTGCTAGTTTTAGGGAAAATGTTGATTCACTAATTTCATTGTGATCCAATATCTTGAGGTATTAATTCATGTTTGAATAATATTTTCATTTGACAATTAAGTATTTATTTAATTAATTCTTTAATATGGAAGGAAATTTACCTAAATAATCCTTCCTCTTGTCTATGGCATCTAAGAGATGTATGCTGCACATAGTTTGGGTTCAAAGTGCATGAAACTCATCATTAACTCACAAGGGCATTGAAACCATTTTTTAAAGGCTTTAGTGGAAATTCATCTGATTTATATGTTTGATTAATGGTATTTACTGATATCTTTCTTCCATATTGGGTTTTCAAAGTTTTGTGTATAGCCTACAAGTTTCAAAGTTTTAACTTTGTAGCCATTTATCTCTTGTTGTTCACATTTCACACAATAAAAAATAGGCTGAATCCTCTCCAATAGATCATAATATTATCCAAACAGAAAAAATAGTGTTGGTAACTAAATAGTTAATCAAATTTCGAGATGTAAATGATTCATTCAAACTTCATTTCATAGAAAAGAAATTAGTTTTTAGTACACAATGATATCTAGAAAAGTTCATCCTGTGTCATCTAAAAATTTTATGGAAAGTTAAAATATGCAATTTTGGAATATAAATGGCATTCCCTAAAATTCAAAAATTTAGAAGGCTAGATTATTGTAATGTGTAGTCACATCAAGTATAATGTAGCAATTGGAAAGATCATAACCAAGACTCATTTGATCCCTTAATATTAAATATAATACGTAAATTAGCTTGCCAAGATATAAGTTTGAGGTTGCATGATATCATATCGATTGATAAATTTCTATTTATGAAATTTTTAAGATGTTGTATACCATGATGGTTCCAAAAATATCTTTGTATAATAATTCTTTGAATTATCAGTATGATTAAGCTAGTCCACCCAGAATAAATAACGAAAGAAGTTATTTCATGTGAAAAAATAAAAAAGATTATGCAGCTATTCTTATAAAAATATCCAATAAGTGGATGTCCTTATCTAATTTTCTTTGATGATAACCAAATGTATAAGCTATAAAAAGTGGAAACCAATGCATTTGACACCAACTTGATAACATCTTGAGTCAAAGGAAAATTTACATGAAAGCAATCCCATTTATACCCTTTAGAAATAACAAACCTCAACAAATATGTCTATTAAAGCATTGACATGATGCTTTCTACCCAAATTAATTCAAGGATTCATCATTATCTCTAACAAAATGATAAATTAGCTATGCTACTCGTCAGTAATGGAATTTCAGAAGAATTGTTCTAACTAAATTTTTTTTAATTTTTTTATATTTTTGGGCAGCTTAATGGAGAGGTGTTACCCTGCTCTTGGTGGTCCCACCCAACGGAAGTGGAGTAGATGAGATGCTTTTTTATTAAATTTTCATGACCTTGGCTAGGGATGGCTCCAAACACATGCTTGCCCAAAGTATCAACCTATGCTAGGGAGGGAGAGATGGAGTGGTATGTACCTTGGCATATGAGATGACCATCTTTTCAAGGGATGACGATTGGACAAAAGAAACTTTGTTAACTAACCAACATCAATGTACTAAAAAACAGGAAGATGCCAATATTGTCGTCTTGGCCCAAGACAGAGGAAACTATTCCAATGCTTAGTGGTTCTAGGGGTTCTTTTATAGGATGCAGCTTATGCCTTGCACCAACAGGCAACAACGATGCCCCATTGTCGTGGTGTGGCACAGATAAGTGTGAAACATATGCACAGGGAAGGCTTGCCAAGTTTCTCAAGGCGATGATATTCTCAAACCTAAACAAGCATATCCCACAAAGACAAGAATATGGACCCCAAACATTAGTGTATCGTATGAGTGACTAGTGCCTCCACCATCTAGTTCATTCTTGTAGCTGACACATAAAGGCTTGGATCCTCCTTCAACAGCACATAATGTTCAACTGAGTATTCTTGATTAGCCAATGTCAAAAGGAACCTATGTGTAACATCTCAACCAACATGCACAAAATGGATTCTAGGACGATATCATGGAGGTCAAGTTCCTCATTGAGGAGCAAGCCATCCTATATTATCACAGCCATTTGCTGCAATGCTAGTCTTAATACTATATTAGTAGGAGAAGGCAACGAGAATGTGGCATGTATGATTACAGATTAGGTTTCATCCTTGCAGTAGGCCAAGGTTTCCCCTAGATGCTCTATCCATGTTGAACTACCAGGGTACCCAACTGATGAAATTTTAATTTTAATTCACCTTTAAATTAAAATTTGGGTACTAGGGTTACCCAAATTTCAATTTTTTAAAATCATATTTCATATAAAATGTGATCTTTTGAGGAAATTATTAATGTCATTAAAAAAATTTAACATTTGACTTGAAATGGGACTTCAAAATAAACTATTTAAAAGTTTGATAAGGAGATCATGAGTATTGTTGTTCGTTTGAAGGCTTCGGTATAAAATGGATATTTTTCCCAAGGTGATATTAATATATATCTTAACTACGCATTCACTCGTTATTTAGTAAACACAATGCAACTCATGTAAATTAATCTTTTACATATAAACTTCATATAAACCATTTTCTTCATGCAAACGGACTTTAGAGCATAACAATATCATCAAATGAAACATGAGCTGAAGCAAAGCTAGTCCCCATGAAACATGCATTTTTTACCAAAATGTATATTCAAAAAATTTTGACTCCTAAAGGTCATTTGTGAACCTGGACACCAAAGACATCATTGCTCCTTTCCTATAGGTTTTCCAAATTTATCCTTTTGTCATATCATAGCACACATTCATATGTATTTATTATCAAGTATTTAGTTTCAAGTGCTCAATTTTTGTGTACTTAGACTGCACTTGTTAAATACTATAGTCTTTGCATACTCCAAGAAAACATTATTTCACTAACGTCATCTCTATTTTGTATTCATTTTCACTCTTTCTCATCATTATACATGAGATTGGCATAATTTCCATAAAGAAAAAAAAATTCCATCAGTGATTACCAGTGACCTACCCCTTAAACCATCACATTGAAACCTTTATGATCCACGCAAGCCATCACATCCTTGGTCTTGTCAAAATACTTGATCCTATGTTGAATGTATTAGTGCCTTTTGAGACAGATGGCATCCCTACAATTTGTATTTTTCCAATACATAATATCTTCTTGTAGGACAGATATAAGAATGTAAGAATCCTGAACTTGAGCATAGGGAGAGATTGTTGTCTTATTTCCCCATCAAGATAACTCAATATACCTACAATTAGGTACAATAATGGGATTGAAAACCTGACTTTCATGATATTTTTTATCCATTTGCCAAAAGATTGCTACGTAAAAATGAAAACTTTACAAAATCAATTTTAGTTTGTATGTAAGTATTACATAAAACCATTATCTGTAATTTTATAATACTTGATAATCTAGAGATATATTTACCCTAAATCAATAATATTTCTAAAAATAATTTCTTATTTTATGTCAGAAAACTATATTGCTTATCTTTCTATTCTTGTTCAAGGTTGATGTGAAACTCTGTCAGTTATTTATATGTAATACTTTTGAACCATTAATTTCATCATTTTCTTACATTAAGCAACATATTTTTTACATAGAATCATAAACGCTTTTGTTTTAGATTCACATCCTACGTGAGCAAAAAGTTGTTGATTGTTAATTTTGAAATCCGGGGAAGACTATAATCAAAACAATTATAGATTCCATAGATAATTAGAATGCAATTAAGTAATGAAAATTTGCAAATTTAAAATAAATGTGAAAAGTAATTACTTCTTATCATTTTCAATACGAAAAGTAATGCCATATTCGTTCAATAGATATTTCATACGTGATTTCATAAAGTATTGAGTTCATTCCATCACTGATGTTTCATTAAATAGTTCAATTTCTGGACCAAAAGTTGTCAAAGTAGAAAAAAATATCTGGCTAAACTTTACGGGAGAAAAACACGTCCTCTCTGATTCTAGTGTTGATCTCAACCTTTATAGAAAGGTAATGAACCAAAAGTTTTCATGATATGTAAAGATGCCTGGTTCCATTTTACGGGAAAATCATGTCCTCCTGTCAGACCCTACGCATCGACATTTGTGGGAAGGCAGTAGATCTTCTCCAATTCCCTGTTGTCCATTTCCAGAAGCTGCATTGTCTGTGACATCATCCAGTTATTTTGGTACTTCAGACACTCCCATCCGGTAAAAATATTCCTAGCTGCGCACAAAACCTGCGTTAAAGAAAAATGTTATTAGTATGATATGACTACATAGGGTGCTAAAACTTATGGCAATATTGAAACGGACTGTGTTCAGGATTAGTGTAGAATAATGGTGCTTAATCGTCGACTTAAATGCATGCAATTGCCTATATGGGTTTAGAAAAATTATCTGAAGAAGATATACATACTCTATCAGAAAGAGATAATGTTTTTCCAGAAGATTGATTGATAAGGTAAAATCAATTATTAAAGCATTTCAAATACTAAAGCTGACTTATTAAATCAAATATCCATTTTACGTGGAAGATCATGTCGAACGAGATAGAAAATGATAAGCCTTTTTCTGTGCACTGACCTTACGATACGGCCAGCGATTCAGGTTGTACCTTCTGCAAACATTTTTCAGAGCTGTGGAGGAAATCTGGAGGTTCCTAGATGCCTCAGCTAATGGCAAATGGAAGTACATGGATATATCGGCAAAGGTCATGCTCCTGGCTCTCTTCTTCTGGTTGTTCACAAAGAAATAAAAAATATCATGGGAACAAGTACGGAACACGTATGCACCAGTCAGATAATAATTGACGAGTGGTACATAAAAAAATATTATGTCATAATTTAGGTTCATAGAGATGAAGTACAAAATTCAGCTCCCAAAATGGTTTTACTAACCTCACAATGATGGATTTAGAAATTATTATTTCTCACTATTTCTTTAATTATCAGCTTCAAAAGTTCTTTAAGGAAACAATTGTTTAGTTGAATTTAGGAAATAAGCAGACTACAAAAAAGAACTAAACCTGAAAATTCAAGCAACCTATATGTCTTTCTGAAAAACATTTAATCAGATGAGGTAATTTATCATTATAACTGAATAATCGAACATTGAACTTTACGAAGGAAACGAAACTCACTTCCATCAGATTCACTGGACCTTTAATTTTCTGTAAAAAATTGGTGAAAGAATCTTCAACATCCTCTTTTTCCCTTTTCCTTGGGGCTTCTAATATGATGACAAAGATGTGTATAGCGAAAACTTTTAGAGAAGAATTAACGGAGACAAATAGACTAAATAACTTGGATCTTCGATAGTGATTTACTCCTATCTCCCATTAAATACATAAGGTTTATCTGCACTAGAATACGCTATTTTATGATATTTTACCGCTAAAGTTTAACATAATCTCCTAAGACATATCATGGGTCACCCCTTACAGGACGTTCTTATATGCCCAACCACGTTCGCGAAACTTTTATCATAAAGGAAAAAAATTATAATGCATTCGGGATATCAAATGCCATGTTTAACACAAAGACTAAATAATTTATAAAATGGATAAATATTCACGGATAAACCTGTATCTTATAGTTACTCATATGAACGTCTGACCTCTGCCCCTGTACCCATTCCAAATTATCTAGAAACAAAAACAGAAAGCAGGTGAAGCGCAACAGCCAGTGAGCGTAATTACCCAAGTTTGTAATGATTGAGAGCTGAAAAATTTTACAAACCTGCGGCACTTTTCAGTGTATCGATATTCGTTCTGTTATCAGAGCTTTCAATATACGACAGAGTATTGAAACCTTCGATTTCTGCTGAATGGCGATTCCAATATTCTGATGCGTAATTTGTGTTTTGAACGAGTGGAGCTGCTTGAAATTCCATTCGCGTTGGTGGGTAGATATCCTGGTCTGAGTAATCCATTCCTGACGTCACCGTTTCAAGCAAAATCTGATCACTGTCGTGGATGAGTATGAGATTATCTCGGAGACAACAATTGCTGTAGTTGCTGATAAACTGTTTCACCGATTCCACGTCCATTATCCGCAAGCTGTGAAGGATTTGCAGGAATAAGCAACTTGAACAGATTCCATATCACGTCTATATAACAGATTACTTTTATTATCTGAAGTATATTTCTCTGAAGTGAGTTCCAATGACATGAATCCGATGATCTAATTTTTCAAAATAAATGTATTCTCAATCAGCAAGATTAAATCCCTTGTAAGGATACTTACTCGGCAATATACTTCTCCGTCGGTATCTCGGAGCTGGAGGGAACAACAACTAGTACTGCATGCTGGAGAACTTCAACGCATACGTGCAGGGAGAGATTCATAGTGAAAATCTCTGTGATTACAAAGAAATCATATGACCCTTACGGCATGAAGAATAGGAGAAATTATTCTAAACCGAATAATTGTAAAATCATTTCGATAATTCAGAAGTGGACGTCAGGATAAATTATGAGGAGTGGATATTAAAAACTCGGTAAAGAAATTTTTGTGTTAAGTTCAAGTAATAGGTCGTTGATAGTGAACTACTGACTGCCAGAGTGATGTCTGCGAGAGTAACCCTAAAAGAACGCTTAAACCAGCAAATGGAGTAAGTCAGCAAAACCTAGTCGATGAATAAGAACTGGAGATCGAACACAAAATCAGCAACCCCCAGAGAATGATTTCTAGCCGGATGTTCGTAGCAATGCAGGTTGAAACCACAAAAAACCTTACTTCCGGGAAAAAAAGGTTTGACCGAAGTGAAAAACTATGCTACATTGAAAACCCTAATCGTGGAATCTGCAGGGGACGCCAAAGTTCCATCGATGTTTAACATGACAATCAAAACGCCATCTTTTTTTGCATTTATCTCTTTCTAACGTCTATTAAAAACAAAGAATTCCGTTGTTCGTGCGTGAAACAATGAATTACCGTTTCCATGAATGATCTCTCGAATAGTAAGGCATGATAAACAGTCCGTGCAGTGGAATGGGCTCCACAATCCACGGACGATGGGCTCTGAGGGTTGCTCGTCCGCCGAATAAACGGAAGGCAAAGTAGGCGACATCTGTAAACCCACAGAGGGTTCCCAAGAAACGTAGCCACTTCCGATGTCCTCTACCAGAGCGGGCGCCGTCAACGGTAGTGATGTTTCCTGAACCCTCATGAACTGTTGCAGTTGTTGTTGTTCCACTCTCTGCTGTATATCTCCCCAGAGAGAATCTTCGATTCCAAAGAAAATACCACTATCCTGCGGAGATTCGAAGAGGCTATCTGGAATGACCGACTTCTCCATGTCGAATGAATGACGGGTGAAAGGAAAAGAGAGTCCTTGTTCCATGGGAGGATTGACGAAGGGCCGCGTTGTGAGGGCTACGGGAGTCTCTTCGTGAGCAGGCGTCTTTTCTCGTTTTTAACTGCTGTGCGGGGGTAAGGATATCGTTTTACACTTGTGGCGTATTTATACCGGACGGCTAGAGGGAGAGATATGGAGATAGAAAGTGCAAGAGAGAAAGAGGCGACGATTAAGCGCACCTTTCTTTTCCTGTCAAGAGGATTTCGTGAGCCACTTGTCGAAACTTAATTTGATGGGCATTTTTTTTCGCAACGTATGATCGGTTGTCTTTCAGAAAAATGGTGGAGAAAAAGAGGGCGAGCGGTTTCTTGACAGGGAGATTAGCTTTATAGAATTAATAAAATATGAAATGCGTGCTGAATTATATCTTTGTTCAAAATGACGAACTATAAATATTTCAAGTTGATTCGATTAATTTTAGTTTGTAAAATAGAAAAGGAACAATGAACCCACACTGCTTCAGTAAAACTTAACTGACTTGCCCCAATTTATTTGGATACTAAACTTCAATATAACAGAAACAGGTATTTGTCAGATATTCCCTAGCTAATGCGATAGTTAACTTGTATTTCACAGTTAAGCGTCATATATCACCCTTCTAGATAACTCACGTAAAAAAGACTCTGATACCAAATAGCGAACATGATGCTTATAAGACAACTAAATGTTATAAGCGAATGTAATTAAAAAAAATGATCAGTTGTGTTCCAACTCATGGGCAAACTTTTTCATCAAAAATGATCAGTTAAAACAAAAACTGTTCATGTTTGTGTTTGCAATGGATATTTCTGTTTGTGTTTGCGTTTTTGCGTCCACGAACGGGCCAATGAGCGAAGCATCCCCCCCCCCAAGTTATTTGTGCGTTTCACTTTTATGGAGATCATCAGTGCCCCTAAGTTAAAGTTCTTAGACAATACATTGTACTATCAGTTTGGGATTACTATTCGAGGTTCATATTATCAGGTTATCAAAATTCCTAAATATTTAAAATATATGGGTTATCAAGGTCATTCAGCTTTTATATACAATCACATATATTGAATAAATGAGGAGAGGCTATTTGACTAATCATCTTATGAGTAATGCTTATAAAATTAATATAATAGAATGACTCACTTTTCACTCATATATGATTTTCTGTTATCATAGAATGTCGTTATGTGTTCCATTAATGAGAAAGAGATACTACATGTCAAAAACGAAGCGTTTAGAACATTCACATGGCCCTAGCATTGAGACGCTATGATTAAGTTCATGAGAGGTAAACTACGTGTTGAATTCTAGTTGCTACCTAATCTTCATAGAGTTTATGAGATATTGTTTTAGGGTTAGAAGAACACAGTCTTGTCGGAAGTTCAATACTTTTGTTGCATACGATAGATAAAAGTTCACAATTTTCCTTCCATAGAAACTCAAGGAGAAAAATCAAATTAATGAGGCCTTTTTGAAAATCTTGCCAACAATAAAATGCAAGTTTTCATGTTGTATGCTCTTGGAAAATATATAAACTTATTGCAAAATTTTACAAGGGATCACGAGTTTATGGGAACCAAAACAATTATAACAGCACATACGTCAATCTATAGGGGAAAAAATCATCATTTTGATTATACCTGTGGATAAACGATATCTGAATTTTCGAAGCAAGACCTGGTGAAGTATCAGGATTTTGGAGAAACATATCAATTTGGGAATCCCACAAAAGATTCCACAAAACTTTCGTCACTTTCAATATCATCTAGCAGAGTGGGAGCCATCAATAATGGTGATGTTTCCAAAGCACTCATCCATGGCTTTTGTTCTTATTGTTCCACTCACTCTAGCGAGTCTCTCCCCAGTGTAAGCGGTGATAGAATAGAGGCGAAAAAAGAAAAGATTGTATTGATGTTGGTTGAATCTAAAAGAAGCGCAAATTTTTTGTGCATTTTGTGTTTTTCTCGTTGCTTGATTGTTGCGTAACAAAATCTTGACCAATGATGAGCTTTTTTCAAACAGCTGCATTATTCAGCAGCTAGCGAGTTTTGTCGAGTCGCCTTGTGTATCTGGTTGAGATCTCTTGAACCAATCATGAATTGATTACGCTTGGGTCTTGAGTAGCTGGGGCCCATTGTGTGATTTGGGCCAATTGTGTGTTATTCATTGACATCCTACGACAAGCTCATCGCCTGTAGTCTATTGAGTTTTTATTTCAGAGAGATAAAATGCTTCTTGCTAAGCAGTTTTTTAGAATATTAGCTTCTTTTTTTTGGTGGAGAGAAATGCAATCTTGATATCTTGATTGGAGCTGTTTGTTTTTTGGCGGAGAAATGCGATCTTGATATCTTGATTAGCATCTTTTTCTTGAATGAAATGATAGTGGATTTCAATGTTTTTTTTTTGTGCGTGAAAGACTCGATTTTGGCAAAATAAGTAGGTCTAATGGTGTCTCACCAAAAGGATAGATGGATTAATGATTGAGATGTCGACTTCATCGAGAAGAGAATGAAGCCAAATGAATTCAGTACTGGCATTTACAAGGGATTTATTTTCTGCTTCTACACTTGAGCGTGTGACGGTAAGTTGTTTCTTTGAACTCCGTGAGACAAATTATGTCCAAGATAAATTATGTATCAACTAGTGGATGTACGATTGATAGAAGACCCGCCCAGTTATTGTCACTATAGAGAGAAATGGAAAGAGAAGAAATTTTGATAGAATTGTAGAGTGTTGGACGAGCTTCCTCTTAGATATAGAAGTAGATGTTTGACCTAGTTCCAATCGTCATTGCTTGGGTTGTGCATCTTCTAAGAAGCATTGTAGACCGCAAAAGCAGTATTGGGGCATGTGATTGTGAAGTATTGTATTGCAACCCATTGTGCTTCATCAGAATGTGAGATTAATGGAATCACGACCGGTTGTGGAGGTTGAGGAAGTTGTGCATGGACTGTGAAAGCGTTCTCGTTGATGCATATTAGTTTCTTTCTCTTAGAGAGGAGGAACTGGTTGGAATTGGGAAGAGGTACAGTGCCTAAAAAGTAATTGGAAGAACATGTTGTCTAAGTTCAAGGGTCGGATGATGTGATGTCATGGGTGTTAGTGCCGATCAATAATAAATCATCAACCTGGATAAGATAAAATAAGGAATTTCGGTTTTCATATTTAGGGAACAACACTATCTACTTCGAAAATTCAGATCCCCAAACCTCCGTTTCCCTTCCTAACATATTGAAGGGGGAACGTTCCCCCGGTAAACATTCAGAGATGAAAGCCTTCTCCTCGCGCTTTGATTGCCTGGAGAAGATTATTAAATTTATGGTAGTTTGGAGAAGATGATAATTTAATGTTTCCGTCAGGCCCACGAAAACTTCATATATCATGAAGAATGACTTCGAAACATTTGACAATTCTAATTGGTAGAAGACGACCAGAGTAGGTTTAATTTAGCACAAAGAAAATGCAGAAACCTGGTAGTTTATTCTTTCTACTTGTACGACAGGATGTGAGACTTCATTATTTCCGTCGAGGTAGCTTCTCCATACACTCTTGAGTGTAAAATCAACGTTTAAGTATGTCTCAATAAGAAAGATAATGGGAAAAAGGAAGAAAATGATTTTTAAAAATTGGTATTAGCGCAAAAACCACCTGGGAGGATACAGAAGCAACACATTTGACCGAGTTTATCAGTTTAAACGAAGCTATACAAAATGGTCGCTGCTTTCTGGATCATGGCTTCCGAGGAACTTAAGCTAAAGTTCCTCGGATAGTACTTACTCGAAAAATATTCGAGTAAGGTATACGACATAAAGTGCTATATTGTTCTCTCTATCAGATCTGGGGACGCCTTGACCTCCAATCCACGTCAACTTACGAAATAGCTTAATAAATAGCCTTCAAATAGACTTGATCTCCCTCTCTCTTGTTTGAGCTATCACTTGAATTTTGGATTGATCACACCCTTGTGGATAGTTTTTCTTGAGATATCTTTCTTGGATCACGTTCTAAATTTGTTGGCGGTTCTAAAAATGCTTGTAATCAAGATTTCATTGAAATAAGGGGGTAGTTGGCCACTTTAATGTGGAACTTCATCCAAGAGATCATGGAATGAAAAGTCTTTGATCCAGAAATTAACTAAATCAATTTCTTGGCAGTTTCAGACTAGTTGAGTCTTATAATCCCTAATTCATTTTTGGAAGATTAGATTAACTGAAATCAATTTTTCCTGTCAGTTTCTCCATCTTCATCTGTGATTTTCTCTCCCTGACTTCCCTCTTTGATTTCTCTTTTGTTTTAAATCGTAATTTCTTGGAACTTGATTCATTGGAAAGATCTAACCTTCCCATTTCTAAACTATATTTTTCCCCAGATTCATTTGACTGAATTCGAAGATAAATTCAGCCTTAATTCTCCATCAATTCAACCCTTATGGACTAATTGTATTTAAATTAATCATCAATTAAGTTAGTTTAAACTTTTTTTTGACTCGAGAGTATTGTGTTATTGATGACCTTACTTCAAAATATTCAAGGCTAAGAGAAAAAAACAACTTTTCAGTTCTTTGGAAATTCCAAGGCTGCCAAAAGTATTTAAAGTTTCATAATTCTTCAAGGAGATGACGCTAAGCCAAACATGGAAATGAAGGATGAAGTTACTATTAAAGATCCTTGAATCATCCCGCAGCGGAAGGATTAGGCTTCTTCATTTTTGGAAGTCATGCATATCATTTCTTTGTAAATCTCCATAGTCTCTCAATTAGCCATCTAGACCCACAAAGGGTAAATTAGCAACCAAAGCAAGAAATAGGGTCATTTTATGAAGAAAAATATAACATGAGTAGGACAATGGAAAAACTTGAGCAAGTTTTTAAGCTTTGAAATTTCCAGTCGTGAAATCCCAACCATGCTCATGCATCTGAATGAAATTAGGAAATCTCATCAAAGAAAAACTAAAGACAGTCCTAGTATAATTTCCAAGCATGAGGACAATAGAGGAAACTTGGGAAATCAAATACCACACAATAAGGAAAGGGTAAATCTTAGGCAATACAAAGCAAAAAGACGAGGACAGCAGGTTTCTGTACCTCTATCCATCCTCAAATCCTAAAAATTGACTTCATCTGAGGACTTACAAATTTCTTAAGCTATTATGGAGCAGCTTGTTGGTTCTGTCGCGATTCAATTTTAATCTAGCCGAAGACTATAAACTAGGCACTTCTTGGGAGGCAACACAATCATTTACCCCTTTTTTCCTTCTTTTTTTGTGTTTCTATTTAGCTTTTGAGAAGGAAAAAAGGGCCAAAAAAAACAAAGAAAGCATAGACATAGTGCAACCACTGCCACCAATACTACACCATGGATAAAAATAACATGCTAAGTCTTATAAATCTATTTTATAACAATTTTTTAATCACTTGTCATGTAATGCATAATCATTCATTTCATGATCACATGTTGATGGATAATGATTTTGAAAACATGAACACATGGGTTCTAAGTGAACCTATCCTCCTCCTCCTCCTTTTTCCTCCAACTTGAAAGATTATCCATTTATTAAATGGATAAAGAAGACCTCTCTAAATAATTAAAGAGAGTGTAGATCTTAAGGGAACTATCTTCCCTCCTCTTTCTATTTTATACTGATCTAAAGATTGACTTGGTCAAAAGAATTTAACCCTATCTTTAGAAAACCTAGAATTCCTTGAATGGACCAAGTCAACCACCTTCTACCTTGATATAGGATCCTAATTTCCAAACCTTATCCACTATATCATAGGTATCTTTTTATAATTATAAGTAATGATCTCAAGAAAGAAACATCGATAGGAACACATTTGTATTTTCCTTCTCTCTTTGAAAACCAACCTTAGTTAGAATTTTAAGAGAGATCTAGTTATGAATTATGTATGGAGATATTATCTTCTTGTTTTACTTCAAGACAAAGCCAAGGCATGAGTAAAACCATGCATATATGAGGACAATATATATGAAGACAAGTACAAGAATCATTCAAGAAGGAAGCTATGAAGAGTCCGAGCTCACTTCTATGTTGACAATTATGCTGAAAGGACTACCTCCCCCCTGATCTCAAGATTCCCCAAATTATCTCAAAGTCGATAAGATCATACACCCTCTCTTACCCATGAGGAGAGGTTTGAGATGAATGAGGCCTTCCATGAAGTCAATACAACTGCTAAAAGCAACTAAGAGATTGAGACTACCCCCGGCATTATTATTATGGGTTACCAAGGGAGTTGAGTCTCCTAACAGAAGACAGCAAGACCACTGGAAGTCAGCAAGACCACTGGACCTCCCGACATCACTGTTATGAACAAACCCATGGGAAGCCAGACATGTTTCACGTCCACTTCCCCCTGCTTTGAAGAACAGAGAAGAGTCAACCTTGAAGACGACGATGACAGCTAAGATCTGAGTGAATTGTATGATGCTCGGTCAACAAGATAATGACAATAACCCGAGACGACGTCACCGAGCACAACCCGAGATAAAATCGCTCTTTTGAAGACCATTCAAGGACAAAATGAGGAGGCTCCCGTTCCCCGACGATGACGGAAACCCGGTCATATCTCGACGACGAAAACCCTGTCATATCTAATCGCGAAGAAATTCCGAAAAGTCTACTTCCCTTCGCTCGCCCGACTGGCTATCTCGTCGTCAACAGCCCCCGAGCATTCTCCGGTCGTAATCTCATCGATTACAATACTCAGGAGGAGTCTCCGCCCGACCTCTTCCTCCGTCTTAGAGGAGGCATGCAGATATTCTTGAAGATATTTATGGCGACATCATCTCCGAACCTTCCGTGCGACTTCAGAGATAGATGCGGAGACTTTCCCTCCCGCTTCTCGTGGATTATTGCGAAGACTTTCCCATCCTATTCAGCACGAGCGACACGACTTCGAGGCACGCTCATGAAAGTAGCTCCCGTTTCGTTCGCGCGGACAGCATCAGTTCTAATATTGAAAGGAAAATATGACTCCACGTATCTACAACCTTCTCGTCACTAACCGATCCAGCGTAGAATGAAAATAACGATCTCGTCCGCCACGGAATCACCAGCTTCAAAAGAATCCTTCTCCATCTACCGTCAACGGATGCCCGCCGGATAAGAAGACAAGGAAACACCTCCGATCCGACCTAATCCGTGAATAATGCGTCACGATCTACGACTGATTTCTGAAGCACCTGGCAACCGCTCGCACACGTCGGATTATCATATGGCAGCAATGGCATCATGAAAAACTCCACGTCTTCCACTGAAACGTACCACGTATTCACACTTCACGACCCTCCGATTGACAAAACACATACATATTTTCGAAACCGGCGCAACTATCTTTCGGCGGAAGAGTTTACCGTGAAGCGACGTTTCCCGTAACCTCCCCTTTTCTGTTTCTATAAAACGGGAAAATGTAAGAGGAAAACATGTTGTTTTTGAATAGAAAATTGGTTACCGGTTCGTTTTATCCCTGTGTGTTCATCGTATCTCCTGTGCCACCATCACTCTTCCCGCATCTCCTTCATCTTCCGATTCTATCTCCCTTTCCCTTTCTCCCTCCATTCTGTCCGCTTTCAACACTTTACGTCCAGACGCAATCGGCGGAAATTTCGGATAATCTTGATATCTCCACGAGCATTCTCTTCACCGTAACAGAAGGTATCATCCTTATCTTTCTTTTGTGAGAATAGTTCATCTCCAAGATCTGTCAGTCCACGTTAGATGCATTCTCTTATCTATTCTTTCTATTTCTTACTTACATCTTCCATTATTCCCGTCTTATCCATTCCATACTTCTTCTCCTCTTATTTATCCTCCCTATCATCATAATTATTCTCTTATATTCCACATTAACTCCACTATCATCACTATCTAAAGTAATTATTAAATAATCTCCACTCTCTAATTCTCTATTTAGTAATCTCTGTCCTAACTCCCTTAATATCTATTTATATTCTCTATTCCCTAATCCATTATCATCCTTTCTATTCCTCTTATTTCCTCATTATCCTTCTACCATATCTCATCTGATTTTCTACTTAGTTCCTTCAGTGATATCACTTCATAGGTCCTCCCTAATTTGTAGGAATATTATCCATTTAGAAATATCCTACATCACATGTCAATAAGGTTTCATTGAGCATAATTATGCATTCAATTTGGAGGTATTGGATTAAGAAAAATTTTAATTTACGTCAAAAAGTTCAAATCCGTGATTTTGATCAACATTGTCAAAAAATTTAAAATTTTCACTATTCTTTCTATAATAGTTGCATGAAAATCATATTCCCTAAAAATATTACATACAATGAAAAATGAGGAGAATATGAGAGGACCTCCCATATAAGATTTACTAATTGGATGGTGAGATAACTAGTGGAGGTGAATTAGTTATTTTTGTATGTTTATGCTATAGAATAGCTTTTATAAACTTGTTGAAGAGTCGCTCAATTTCTCAAGTCACTTGTTACTTGTTTTTTAATATTGGAAAAAGTATTCAAACCCCCTACCCTATTCCTAGGAGGACATGTACCTTTTAAAGTCACTCCTCGCCTTGTTAGGTCCCTTTTAGAAATTACAAATTGGTTGTGTAAGTCAAATTAAAGTTCACACATGAACTAAGGATTTGACCTGCTCATGCTCTAAATTAGTGACCTCATTCATTTAGTGCCCTTGAGAATGTCTCATTGATAACATGCAATTTATACATGAATTTACATGATTATTAATGCAAATAAAGGCATTATTTGTTCCATTTGTATGCATGTTATGATATTTTAAGTACATTTCTATCATTTTATATAATTTCATGTTATGATCTAAATATACATCATTTTATAGATAATTATGCATAATTAAAAAATGTGATTCTAATCTTATTTATATTTGAGATTATAATTATGTTTTCATGATTAAATGATAAGAGAAAAGATTTTTTATTTACACTCATGTATTTTTTAAATTTTATTTTATAAGATACATGAGCGTATTTATTAATTATGCATAATTATCCATAAAATGAATTTGAAATTCTCTTGTTATTTTGATATTTTCAATTTTTATAATGATAGATAATTTAATTTATGATCCAACAAAATAAATTTGAATTAATTTGGAGTTGTATTTTAAAAGTTATGAATTTTCCAATTTTTAGGAACTTTCTGAAATTTTTCTGAATTTAATTAACTCTATTTTTTATTTTAAAATAATTAAAAAAGAATAAAAAATGATTTTTACTGCGCGCTGATGTGGCAGAGCATCGCCACGTGTACGCGTGTGTGCGTGATGTGTGGACGCATGTGTGCTCAATCCTTAAACTAAGAGATTTAAGGATTAAGCAGTTCAAAAGGTTCGATCAATCCAATAATACATTTTTTGTCGAAGAGAGAAAGTATACATAAAGTTGAAATTCGGATTGGTTGTTCAATCTTCTATTCATCTTTGATCAATGGCCATGATTAATCCTTAGGAGACAAATCGTCACCATTAAGTCATGACCATCGGATCCTTGATGGAGCATCCAAATTACATCGCGTCATCATGTGAAGAGCAATCACTGCTTAACAATTACCATTTGATTTCCATAGAACGCTGGAAATGATGGCATGTGTCCACAAGAGCCCATCGAGCACATTCAATCTGGACCGTTATAAATCCCAGATGAACAGCTAGGATTGATCAATGTTAAATAAAGCGAATCATCATCCAATAAAAACATGTCGCGTACCCCCTTCACTTAAGTGAAAGTAGAGGGCTAAGATTAGATCATTTCCTTTTGAGTGGATCAAACACTTTTGAGCGCGTCATGTCACTTGCATAAAATAAAACAAAAACATAGTCCCACATGGCAAAAATATCAGCATTTATCGTGTATATATAGAGAAGACGCTTAAAAAAGATGCTTATCTCAATATTATACGCACATATATACACACACGCATACCCCCACATGCCACGTGCATACGCTGCCATGCAAGCACGCCACCACGTCATCTGTCACTTCAATGCGATAAATGAAAAGTAATTTTATTATTATTTTAAATATAAATAAATTCAAAATAAATGCAAAAAATGCTCATAAAAATTAAAAATATATATATAAAAATACCTAAAAATTTGAAAATTCATAACTTTCAAACTATAACTCATTTTCATCTATTTTTTTATTAGAAATTAAATTATCTACCATTCTAAAAGTCAAATTTAATAAATATAAAAAGAATAAATTTTTATCTCAAAAATGTACGTAGTTCTTTGGAAAATAAAACTAGGAAATTAAATGAGTGTATATAAAATATTCTTCTCTTATTATTTGTAATTCAAACTTAATTATAATCTCAAATAAAGATGGGAATAATATAATTTAAAATATATTCTTTCATTATGTATAATTATCCCTAAAATAATGCATTTTGATATTATAACTTTAAATTACATAGAATGATTGACATGCACTCAAAGTATGATAATATGCATAAAAATGGAATATTTTATGACTTAATTTGCATTACTAATCATTTAATTACTGGTATAAATTGCATGTTATCAGACCACATACAAACCATGACATGAATCAACTTGATTGAAATTTAGGGATAATACCATTTAAAGAGTATAATACCATTTAAATTTAGGTATAATACCAGAAAGTTAATATCATTAACTAGTGAGATAAATGAGTCTAGAGGGTCACACACATAAAGTCTTTGGACATTTGTGGATATACAGATAATTATGAGGGTTTTTGCAAAAATTTCACATGGTGTATGTCTATAATTAATAGAAAGTGACCACAACTCGAGGTGCCCATGCAAGCCTTGTGGGAATTCTCTCATTTCTTCTCTTTCTCTCTTGGTGAACAGCATTGAAGAGGGGATCCAACTTTCTGGCGATCGTGTGGATAATGCTAGAGGCTTTGGACACTTTAAAAGCTTCAAGAAATCTTTGAAGTGAACCTTATAAGTAGGGATTATAACCTATACTAGATGATAGAATCCTAAGTATTTGGAACCTCGATGTTTTGAATGTTTGATTCAATGTATTCTATTGGGTTTGATGTTTTGATCAAAATTTTGGAAGGCTTATAAACCTCAGATCCCATCAAGATCCACGTGCGCTCCAAGTAAGCCCACCAACCTCAATCATGTGTGATCTTGAAAGGTAGATAACAATGTAGCATGAGTTGGGTTCCCAATCAACTCCCTTAAATATTCAAGGGAAAATACTCGAGGGTTATAAATCACGAAAATAGCCCTAGAATATATTTTGGAATAAAATGCTGAAGAAACATTAACATGAAACTCTTAAATAAATAAAGTAAATGTTTTCATAATAATATCTCAAATACGAGACATATTTACTCATGTTTTCATCAATATTTGATATCTTTGATTTTTGGGTAGCTTACACTAAAACTGAAATTATAAAAATTTATATTTTACTTTAGATATTCAAATTTTCATAAAAAGAATGTACTATCATACATCATCAACTCTTCAAAAAGTGCAAACAAAATTATAAACCCTTCGAAAAGTTATCTTCAAATTTTGGCTTGATTAAGACATCATAGATAGATATGTTTGATTTTTAGGTGGCCGAGATTGAAGTTGAAATTTATAAACATTTACATGTTACTTTAGATATTTAGTTTCTCATAGAAAGATTGCAATATCATACATCATCAACTCTTTTGGCAATGAAACTAAAACTATGAACCCTTCAAAAAATTGTCTTCAAATTTTGGCTTTATTAAGACACTATAGATAAATATTTGAATATATTTCATTGAATTTCATAACTAAAGATAAGCACAACATGGGCTAACAAAACTGCAAATCAATATTCATGTATTCTATAAATCTAGAGAAATTAATACTTCTTATGTACTAAAATTTCAAATAAATGTATCAATAATAATAGTGTGACCCAAAACTTGACAACTGTGGATACTAACTCCAATCTTGATGAGACATTTTGAATAACTCACAGGCATGCATTAAACATGCTTGAAAAGTGTAGACTAATGGATGAAAAAGGATTAAGCACTAAATGGAAAATGGGCACCACCAAAGAATACATTTTGGAAAAAAATTGTGCCACTGCAAAGAAAAAACACCACGTACAAAAATTATATATTAGTCAAAGGAGTTCAACGTACATGAAGAATTTGAAGAATATATAAACCCTAGACTCAAAGGACTTAAAACATGTATGAATCTATGTGCCACTGATACAACACATAATGAAAAAGAAGTTTATAAGATGGTTTCTCCTTCTCATGCATCAAAAATGTAATCTAATGTTTCTATATCAAAAATGACCCCTAAAGTATATCAAGACAAGTTTAATTTTTCTCTTTGAACTAATTTTGCTCTTTCATTTGCATCGTTGACATTGAAAATAGCATCTTTCTATTAAATTTGATGTTGGGTTTTGATGTCGATAAATTTTTGAAATTTTGATCAAAACATCGACTGCAGCGGAATTCATTGAATCGGATATTCAAAACACCAAGCCACCAAGAAAAAATAATCCTATCATCTAATATGTATCAGAAAACATACTTACATGTTTCCTTGAAAGAGTTCTTGAAGCTATTCAAGTGTCTAGCTAATAACATGCTATTCATGCATGTAATTACATAGTTATTAATGCATATTAATGCATTAATCATTACAAATATATGCATGTTATCATCTTTTACGCATATTTCTATCATTTTGTGTAAATTCATGTTATGATCTTAAAATACATCAATTTATGGATTATTATGCATAATTAAACATTTCAATCTTTAATCCTAATTATATTTATGATCATAATCATGTTTTAAAAGTGAAAATATAAGAGAAAAGACTTTTATTTACATTTTTTGTGTTTATATGAATTTATTTCATATAATACATAAATGTATAAAATTAATATAAATTAATTCTCTTATTATTATAATAAATTTACCTTTTAAAATGATAGATTATTCAATTCTAAATCCAACAAAACAAATTTGAATTAATTTGGAGTTATATTTTGAAAGTTATGAATTTTAAAATTTTTAGGAATTTTTCTGGAATTTTTCTGAATTTAATTAGATTTTATTTCGATTTTTAAATATTTAATTTAATTTAAAAATGCAAAAAAAAATGTGGGTTTTATTGCGCGTGTACGCGTGGCATCGCCACGTGGACAGGCGCGAGCGCCTACATGGCGCAGAGGTGACGTGGTGCTGACGTGGACGCGTATGCTTATATATGTTTCTTAAATATTTGGGTCTCCCGTGTACAGGGAGACAAATTTTCAATACCCTCTAATCGTCGCATATTATATAGTCTGCATTTTCTTCTTTTTATTCCGTGTGGGACTAAAATCCCATCAATTTAATAAATGCAGGACGCGTGGCGAGCTGTGGAGCGTCGGATGGGAAGAGCGATCGATCGCGCGCGTTGATCGCGTGGACGCGCGGTCCACGCGATCACAAATCAGACACGTGCGCATATAAGAGGGATAAGTGAATGCATCACAGCCGTTTATCGCGATGAATCACCGATCGATCATGACCGCTGGATCAAAATCCAACAATCACATCAAGACGACGATTCATTACAGGACGTACGATCGGAGCCGTCGATCGCGATCATCATCAGATCCGACGGTCCACGATCGATTTCGCTTATATAAAACGTGTTCTTCGCGCCGAGAGAAACCGTTCGTGATTATCCATCAAATTCTCCTTGTGTAGGAATCCATTTCGCGTGCCGTTTGTTCGAGAGTGTTCTTGACTCATTTCTACGTCATTTTAATGCTTAAGATCAAACTTTGATTGAAAGAAAAGGAAGAATTCACATCTTGAACTCCATCTTCATCTTCGAAAATTCGGAATGAATAGCCTTGCATCCGGCGATTAATTGGATCATTTCGAAGGCTACTTTGGGTTAGGTTGCGTGATTTCATCTTAATCTTTCATCATTTAGTGTTAATTTTAGTTTTAGAATCATAGATTAGTTTAATTTTAGTTTTAATTTTGGTTTTTAATCATTTTTCGAAACGAAATTATCTCCCATCTTCAAATTTTGATTTCTCTTCAAATTCTTATCCAAATCACTTGATTTTTGATTTCGTGGATTCGATTTTGAGTTATCTTTCTTAATATACTAAAATGCCCAATTTTTAACCTCAATTCGTAGTCCGATTTGACCGAATTTCAAAGATATCTCTCAAATTTTCCTAATTCTCCATGGATTCGACCCTTAATTACCATTATACTAATTAATTACTTTGATTAATCATAAATTGGTAAGTTTAGGACTTTATTTTGACACTAAATTGTGTGTAATCAATGACCATACGATTTAGTCTCGTCACTAGCCTCTAACGGTATCCACACGGTCTCTAGAGAGTTGGATCTCCTCTTCAAAGCTCTTCACCAAGAGAGAAAGAGAAGAAAGGAGAGAATTCCCACAAGGCCTGCATGGGCACCTTCAGTTGTTGTCGTTCTCCCCCTATTTTTAGACATTTGGTATGAGATTATTTCATAAAAAAACTCATAATTATGTCTATATCCACTAACATCCATATACCGTATGTGTGTGACCCTCTAGGTCCATATATCTCACTAGTTAATAACTATATAGACCAAATAACACCTTATTAGTCAACCTTAATTAATTATCCACATCCACATATAGATTAATTAATCATGGATCGATTTAACCCAATTGAAAGGTTGAGTTGCTGGCCCGTTGGGTGCCAAGCTACACCACGTACAATAGGAGATATGGAGTATGTAAAACCTCACTTATGGAACCTTCCCGTCATTGATTACCATGTATGTATAATCCTTCATCCACATTAGACTCATGAATGACTTAGGGTATTTTCAACTGTCAAACCCTAATCGATCACTCAAGTTAGTAATGATGCGTGTAGAAATCATCAAGAACTCCTTCTCCGATATTTCTACTACCTTGGCCAAGGATTTCATCGCATCTCATTTCTTGAGTCAATCTCCTCAAATACCGAGGGTGAATGATCCCATCTTGATCACATAATCATCTTTGTAGACTTCATGTCATATCCAATGTATGACGTTTTAGATATCCCGTGGCTAGGGATTCACAAGTCATAATCAAAACACGATCATCCATCCACAAGACGTCTTTGGTGTCTCAAGTCAAAGGACCACATACACAACCATCACATGAATCAACCTGATTGACAATTAGGTATAATACCATTTAGGGATTCATACGGATCAATTCAGTGAACTCTTTCTCCAAAGAGCACCCACTATCTATCCTTAGTGTCTCCACACCGATGAATATAGGATCAGCCATACTCATCATATGAGTTGGATTAGATAGTGTTATTCATTCCGGATAATTCGATGTCCTTCTCGAATATCTCACGAATAGGAATGTTTAGAACATATTTATAAAGACTAATGATCACTATTTTATGATCTTATCATAATTCACTTATTCATTGCACATGCTCATAGACTTCATTGCAAACATCACTCAAGAATGACAATGAATAAATTTCATTTCAATGAACATAAATAAGATACAAGAAAGTGTGATTGGCTTGTAGGCCACATCATATCCATCATTTGAATCATATGTTGAGGAGAGGAATTACTAATGGTGCTTTGGAGCTTTTGTAGATACTATTAATCTTTCCCCAAAATATGACCTCCATAAAAACAGCTTATATTTGTATTTATCTTAATTTCAACCCCTTTAGAACCCTTTCTGTTAAGGGTGCTTCAAAGGTGAGAGGTTGGCATATTGTTCTATTTCAAAACTGAGAGGTTGACATGATCCACAAGTGGCATGTAAGAAAGCTTCCAAGTTCAGATTAAAATCTGGAGCTTCAATATGGCCAATATTTTCAACGTGAATAGTAGAAAATTTTCCAAAACTCATTTTTTTAACTAGTGCAAGTGAAGTCTCTATTTAAAATAGTTTAAATGGAAATAAATTCAAGCTTTAATAGAAATATATCTTTAAAATGTAGTTCTTAGCGAATGTAATTATTTTATGTTTTTAATATTAAAAATCATGTACAAAAAAACTTTATGAAGCAACATCTCTTCACCATAAAAATAGAAAATGGTATTTCAATGTATTATCATATTCAAATTTAATTTTATTACGATGTCTTTGGAAACCTTTTACAAGAATATTGAATACATTATGATCAAAAAGCATAATTTTGATCTTAATTATTTTATTTTGATAATATAATTCTCATGATAATCTTTTTTTTAATGCAACAAAATTTTTGTATCTCTTGAAGATGTAAAGAAAACACTCATGTGAAATGATTTATGAGTAAAATGTGATTAAAAAGAGTAAATAATATAATTTATAATTTTTTGAAAAAGCAAATATGAGTGTGTGGGTGGATTATTTTAATCCTCACAAATATCAAATTTGTGCATGAAATATATTCAGTGCTTTAGGTAACTTTAATATGTTCATCACTTCTATAATAATGCTTCACACCTTTGAAATTCCCCAAAGAAGAATTCATAACCAAGAAGGGGCTGAAATAATTTTTCAAGATCTTTCAATTTTTTCTCATGTATGATAATTGGCCACTTGGTCTATCACTTGGCCATTAGTATAAGGATATAATGGTCCAACTTTCCCCACTTTTTGTCATAAGAGAATCACTCCATATTTCCAAAAATCCTCACAAAAAGAAATCATACTCCACGACATCCCACAACCTAGGCTAGCAATAGTCATAGCCTTACACTACACAAGGAATATCTATCTAGAACCTTGGTTATGCGCAAAAACATTTTGAAGGCTTTGACGATGCTTGTTAGTCAACTAATCATGACTCTCAATAGTGCTCCTCCTCCATGAAGTATTCTGTCGTTGAAGCCTCATATTGTCTTTTGAAGACCCATTCTATAACTCTAGTGCATCATTTTCCCTTGATTCATCTTGATCCGTAAAGGATCCATGCAACTCATAGTATCTATCTTAAATTGTCAAGTATCATTTTGCCACACAAATTGTCATCTTCATCAACTTTGGATCACTATTAGTCACAAAGACCCCACATGGTAATTGAAGATTACTATTACACAACTAGACTCATCTTTTGATCCATAAAGAATTGTGAGGGTTGACTTGGTAAACTCTCTATTCTAGAAGCTTCCAGAATGTTCTAGAGTTTTCTAGAATCTTCTAGATGTTTCTAGAATCTTCTAGATACTTCTAGAATATTTTATGCTTCTCCTAGAAGCTTGTGGAGTCTTCTAGATTACCCTAGAAGATTATGGAAGCTTGTGGAACTTTCTAGATGTTCTAGAAATTTATGGACATCTTCTAGAGAGAGAGTCTCTAGAAGCTTCTAAGGAGCTCTATAAAAGGAGAAGCTCACCCCAAGCTTGGTGAAACCAAAAAAAGGAAGCAACTCAAGAGCATCCTACGGGAGTGAAACCCTTGTGAAGGAAGGGTCAAGCTACTTGGATAGTTGGAGAAAAGAGAGAGGGCAACATAGCATCTTGGAAAGAAGCTTTGTGAAGAGGTGACACTAAGTGTGGCTCTTCTTGTTGGTTAGTCCCTTTAGTAAACTTGTTCTCTTTCCTCCTTTTGTCCTAGCTATTTTGGACCTCTATTGTGAACATTTTTCATCCAACTTAAGAAGGTTATTTTTCTCCAATTTGTTAGTGGGTTTTGTCTCACCTCATCCCTAGACTCTTGGTGGATACTTAAGCTTAGTTGAATACATACTTGAGACTCCTTTATTCTAAAGATCCTCAACAAGAATTACCCCGACTCACAATGAGTTGATTTTATGTTAACGGGAGCAACCAAGTTCATAACCAATATATCATTTACAATCTAACTATGGACTGTTGGAACTTGAATATGCATCACGATTCATCAGAATAATCAGATTGACAACACGGAATTAAACGTGTACCTGGATTTACCGAATCAATCTTCATCCGAAGTAGATTACTAAAGTGGAGAATAGTCTTCTTGAATATCCCTGATGTAACCTCCTAATCTCTAGAGGAAATGGGATTCTCTCTTGAGGGTTATGAGCATCAGGTTATCCAAGTGGACTATGGCCTCCTATTTATAGAGATAGAGGGAAGCTTAAGCCTCTAATCAGTCATTAGTCAGCCCATTAATGACTAATGATTGATTTACTGCCTCTACACATAATTAACCTCCACACACATAAATGAATGTCGTAATCCCCAGATTAAATATAATTGAATCACTTAATGGGAATAAAATGATAGCTAATCCACAATAATACATAACTATGTCCACTTAATAGAGATTAGATCTAAAATGGACAACTAATCAAATTCTCATGGATCATAGATTCTAGAAGAGTAATAGCTATTAGAGAGTTTTAAGGAAATAAATGAGGAATTTTAGATATAATTTTGGTAAGAATAGAGTGTACATTATATTAATGCAATATGAGCAGGATGATCTATCCTATGAAATATACTTGAGAAACAAGATTAGAAATGGATTTGCATTTATCTAAGCTTACTTAGAAATATGATTAGATTTTGAGTTATGATGATTTCAAGGACTAGTCGAGGGAGGGTCAAAAAGAACAAGAGAAGAAGGATAATTGAGGTTAAATTTTACATTTTATAATTATTTTATTTCAAATCAACCTAATTTTTCTATTATTTATGTTTTTATTTTTGGTGTGTAAATCCCATTATAATGTGGAAAGTTCATTTAAAAAGGTCTTATGTTGTGAAAGTAATGAATTTGACAAATTATTTGAATATTAAGTTGTTCAAAATTTATAAAATCTCTTAGGGTCTAAAACTTGGAAATCAAGGGGCTAGACACATTCATTGATGTGTCGTTTTGATGTGGCAATAGTGTCATGAGGTTGCATAAGATCAAAATTTTGGGGTTTGTTAGCCAATCATTCCACCAAATTTTGTGACATGATACAAGCCATTCTGATTTTGACAAAAAGCTTGATCTAATGGTTAGCATTAATTCTAGTCTCCCTCAAAAAGTGCTGCCAATTGCAAGTGGACATGCAACAAATTTGAGCCTTTATGGTCTTGACCAAAGTAGATTGAATGGCTAGCAATCAATCTACATCAAATAAGTGCATCAAACGGCTAGAAATTCTCTAAATTGAAATCATGATATATCATGATCTTGATGGAGTTTGGTGACAAAATTGTGTGGGAAAATTCATGTGAACTGATTAAAACAATGAAGTGAAAAGACTAGGGCTCTTGACATTTGTTTGGATGCTTCTAGAATTGACTATTATGAGGAAAGACAACACCAATCAATTATATGGTGTGTAGTTAACTTTATGTTTAGTGAGTGTCTTGTCTTTTCTACTCATTCCTTGTGAAGGATGCACGCCTATAAACCCAAGCAAGATTTACAAGTTCTCGAAGAAATGATCAATAATGGAGCATTATTAGAGTGAATTATTGAGTGTAAATCCTTGGATTAGGAAAAAATTCTTTCAATCTAGGAGGATAATTCTATATTTGTAATTTCTAAATCTCAATTTTCTCTTCTAATAAAAATTATTCAATCTTCAAGAGGAGATTTGGAAGTTCTTGATCAGATTATTGCATCTTTGGTCTTCTTCTCACTTCTTCCACCTATATCTTCTATTTTCTCCATCAAGAACACAAAAATAATCTTCTCACTTCTTCCACTGATATCTTCCATTTTCTCCAACAAGAACACAAAAATAATACTCTCACTTATTCCACCAATATATTTCATTTTCTCCATCAAAAACCCAAAAATAAAACCTAATTTCGATCTTTTAATCTTCCTCCTTGTAAATTTAACCTCTACTCTCTACTATTCTAATATAAAAATCATTTTCAAAGAGTTGAGTATATTTTGTGATATGTGAATTTTCATCTTCAACGACTGTGATTTTATGCTTATGAAAGCTTAATAAAGACCTCAAAATATCTTAAATGGATATTATAATATGATTCACGCATGTGGTGAGTATGCTTGAACCTTTGGTCATTGGTGAGGACACCAAGGATAGAGAGTGGGTGGTATTTAAAGAAATATTTCATTGAATTGATTCATATAAATCCTTTAATGGTTTTACACTAGACATCAATTCCTGGCACAATTGTGTAAAGATCCTTAAGACTTGAGACAACAAAAGTACCTTGTGAATGGACGATCATGTTTTGACTTTGAATTATGAATACCTAACCAAAGGATCTCCAAAAATTTATAGATTGGATATAATTTGAAGTCCTCAAAGACAATTGGGTTCCCAATATAGAATCACTTTCCCTTGGTATGAAATGCAATTGATTCAACGAAGGAGATGTATAATATATTAAATCTGATATTCAAACAATGAGACACCAAGAACAAATGATCTTATCATCTAGTATGTATGAGAAAACATACTTACAAGGTGTACTTCAAGGAGTTCTTTAAGCTATTCAAGTATATAGCCTCTAGAAGTATCCACACGATTACCGAACGGCTTGATCTCCTCTTCAATTCTCTTTAACAAGAGAGGAAGAGAAGAAAGAAAAGAATTCCCACAAGACTTTCAAGGGCATCTTGAGTTTGAGTCATTCTCCTTCTATTTATAGACATTCGGTATGCAAATTTTTACAAAAAAACCCTTATAATTATATTTATATCCACTAATGTCCGTTGACCTTACATGTGACACTCTCTAGGTCCATGTATCTCATTAGTTGATAACTTTATAGAGCTAATAAAACCTTATTTGTTAACCTTTATGAATTATCTACATCACTATATGGATTAATTAATCAAAATCAATTTAACCCAATTGACAAGTTGAGTTGCCAACTCATTAAGAGCCAAATTACACCACGTATTCTAAGAGATATGGAGTGTATATGAATTCTTATATGGAACCTTGTTGTCATCAATTATTCTCTATGTATTCTCCTTCATCCTTATGAGACTCATGAATGACTTAGGTATAATAAACTCTCAAACCTTAATTTGTCACTCAAGTTAGTACTAATAAGTACGAGAAAACATCAAAAAGTCCTTCTCCGATAATTTTACTATCTTGGCTAAGGATTTTATTGCATCTCATTCCTCGAGGCAATCTCCACAAATACAAAAGGTGGATGATCCCATTTTGACAACATCATCATCTTCAAGGACTTCATATCGTATCCAATATATGATGTTCTGGAGATCTTCTCGCTAAGGATTTATAAGTCATAATCAAAATATAGTCATCCATCCATAAGATGTCTTTGATGTCTCAAGTTAAAGGACCATGTACACAACGGTGACATGAATTAACATGATTGTCAGTTCAAAGATTCATACATATCAAGTAAGTGAAATTTTTCTTCAAAGAGCACCCACTTGGTGTCTCCACGCCAATGGTTACAAGATCAACCATACTCATCATAAGAGTCGAATCTAATAGCGTTATTCTATCTGGTAATTCTATGTCCTTTTTAAATATCCTATGAATAAGAATGTTTAGAATATATTTTTAAAAACTAGTGATCACTATAGTATGATCTCATCATAATTAACTTTTTCATTGCATACGCTCATAGACTTGATTAAAAACATCATATAAGAATGATAATTAATATATTTTATTTTAATGAATATAAAAAAGATACATGGAAGTATGATTGGTTTATAGGTAACAAATATCCATCAAGAAATGTACTGAAATCCTAAGCTAACATAGTGAAAATATTAGAAAAGTTGTTCTAGATAATTTCCTTCATGAATCAGCACTACATAGAATGACCAATTAGGGTTGACCAATTGGCCATACCTTAAGTGACCCAAGAGTCTCACATAGATGAATAATTATACATTTATGGTAATTGATGATGGTAAAGGTTCCATAAGAGAGATCATATTTACTCTATATCTTGTAGAGCATTAGGTACTGCATGGCACCCAATAAGATGATACTTAACTTATCAATTGGGTTAAATCAATCTTTGATTGATTAAATTATAAGTTGATATAGTTAATTAATAAGGTTGAATGAAAAAAAATATTGAGTCAATAGATTTATTGACTAGACAAATGTATGGGCCTATATAATCACACAGATAAGGTCAATAGATACTGGTGAAGATAGACATCTTTATAAGAATTTTTGTGAAAATTTCTAATAAATTAGGTGTCAATAAATAGGTAGTGGGCACCCACCCCTGTGGTTGCACATGCTAACCTTGGTGAGTGTCCATCCCTCTCTTTTCTTGCTCTCTTGTATTCTTTGCCTCACTCTTTATGATTTAGTTTAACTAGATGGCAAGGACCTCAAAATTTATTGAAGAAGAGGAGATCCAACTATTCAATGCCTATGCGGATGTTGCTAAGAGGATAACATTTGAACAACTTCAAAGAGCTCCTCTAAAGAGTCTTACATGTGTAGATTTAGATCTATACCAAATTATAGGATCATCCTTTCATGGTGCTTAATATTTTTTTCTAATCTTTGATTCAACGTCTTTTAGTGCACTCAAATTTTTCATTTTGATTTTTTAGGGCTTACAAAAATTCCAATTCCAAAAACACGGCATTGGCTTGCACACCCACAAGCATCACTTTCATGTGTCACATATATGATAAAGCTTAAAAAAAATTAATCTTATTTGGATTTATTTTATATTTAAATTTATGCAACACATTATGGAGAGAGAAATGGCATGATTGAATTGCACCCCACCCATATTCAATGACTCTCAAGGGTACATAGAAGAAGCCAATTGATCAATCTAGTCTGACGAAGACTAGTTCCACCCCAAGACTCCAATGGAGACATATGTGAACCTAAAGGAAATGGATGTGGAAGAAGTATTGATGCGATAGTATTTGGAAGATCGATTGAGAGAATGAGGTATTTGCCTCATACTTGACCCGATCTAATTTTGTTCAGTGAGTGTCTTGAGTAGTTATATGGTGTATCCTACCACTAAGCATCGGACACTAGCAAAGAGAGTGTTGAGATATCTGAAAGGAACAATTGATTTCAGTCTTATCTTTGAGAAGGAGAAGAAGAATCACAAAATTCGTGGCTATGGTGATGGTGATTTCATTGGTGATATGGAAGATATGAAGAGTACTTGAAGGCAAGTTTTTTTTTATTTCATGGCTAACTACACCTACAACACTTTAAAGCAAAAGTTAGTGCATCTATCATCTTGTGAAGCTGAATATATAGCCATTACCTCAGACACATGTCAAGGTGTAAGGATAACTCAGTTAATGAAGGAGTTGACGGGAACTAAAGTGGATTCGATGAAGATTTTGGTGGATAATAAGTTAGCTATCATGTTGAACAAGAATTCAGATCATCATAACAGGACCTAAAAAACAAAGACGCACTATCACTTTACTAGAGATTGCATCAACGATGGGAGAATTTTCCTTGAATATGGGAAGACTAAAGATCAATTAGCTGATCTTTAGCATTAGGAAGGTTTAAATTTGCAGTTTTATGCGTGAAGTTGGAGTGAAGAAGGAATGGGATGAAGTAAGAATGAAGGAGCAGAATGATGGGTATATTTCTCCTTTCATGGCGCCACAAGCAACACTAGCATTGTCATGGTGCATCAAACAGAGCACGAAACGCACGCATGTGGCACGCACTCGACAAGTGCTATAGTACCCGTCAAGGCGGCTCAAAAGCAAGCTCGGTGCACATCTCGGAGGGTGATATAATAACTGCCAAGATGCACCCTCAAAGCATACCAAATGCACACAAGGCTCGTGAAATTTGCACCTAAAAGGGTCCACTCAATTGGTCATTGGGACAAAACTTCAAGTTTACCCTTTTTTTTTAGTGACTTCGTGCTTTGTATGCCTGCAAACAGGCCTGATTATGAGCTTTTCTTATCTTCTTTTTTTTTCAAATTCATCCCTTCAGAGTGTGTGTGAGGTTCTTTTTCATCTCTTGGCGTGTTTCTTGAGGTGATTCCCAGCTAACAATGTTGTCTAACTTCTTGAGATGGACAGCGACGAAAGATTGACAAACCTTGCTGGGCCAGTGATGACAACACAGCTTCCTCCTTGTCTTTTGATGTGCGTAAACATCTACACATGTTTCTTCCACTGGCCATTATTCCCCAAGACGATGGTAACATAGCAAGAGCTTTGGATGAATCAAGAATTTAAGATCGAAGAAATGAATATTCGAGGGTTTGAAAAATAAGAATCATAGATTTGTCAATTTGCCCAATTGCTAAAATATAGAAATTTCAATCTGTTTTTTTTTTAATAAGAGGGCTTGTTCATGAACAATGAACACAAACCAAAATATAGAACTTGCATGTTCAATTCAGGTTTGTTAGTGAACTGACAAACTATAAAACAAACAATTTTTCCTATCCATTGCAGGTGGGCTACATAAGATGGGAGACTTACCTTTCACCAGTTCTCAAAGTTCCTTATTCTTTAGCTAGTTCTCTTTTGAGGGGATATTTTCTTTCTCATTAGGCAAAGGTAGATTTTGCACTCTTGGTCTCCATCTTGAGGTTGCATCACTTCTGAGCCTTGCTCCCTAACCAACCTTTGCCATTATCAAAAATTCTTCGGCCACCTTTTTCTGCCCTCTCCTTGTTATTCAACCAGAGAAGCATCCCGTTCCATTGTTTCTCTTGCTGTCAAGAATCAGGAGACTAGAATGGGCGATCAGGTTTTTCCCTTTAGGTTCCTTCTGTCTGTGATCTGTGCACCATGAGTATATACTCATCAAAGAGATAATTAGAGAGGAAAGAAATATTGCGCTCTACAAACTGAATTTTGATAGTTTTATTTCCCCCTCTAAGACTGTATAAATTGGAAACTGTTATCCTGTACATTTCGTGCTGCCAGAAAGCTTCAAAAAACAAAATCTGCAAATTCAATCTTGTTAGACCATTCCTGTGCTATTTATACCCTTCGAACCCAGGGGACCTAATTGGTTGTGTATCAGCCTCCTCCAGACTCCAAAATTGAGAGCATGAGGAAAGAGAAAGTGGTGAGGAGATAGAAGCATTCCCTTTTATGCCATCTTATGTTGAGTAATTTTTTCTCATCATGATCAAAGCAAGTGACATGCTTGACCGAGAAGAGGGTTTTGAAATATAGCTCCTGATCATCTTGCATCACTTATTCTTCATCTGTGAAATTTAAAAGAAACTTTTCCAAAATCAATACGGACTGTCTTGACTACTGACATAAAAATACTTCATCTTCCAACCCAACACGCATTAATTAGATCTTTATACAGGCATCGCTGCATAAAAATAACAGGAAATCTAGGTTCTACCACACTGCTGAAATAGAAATCTGTGATTGTGTATCAGTCAACAAGATGCGCACAAACTGATAGCTTTGACTCAAAGTATATAACCGCGGGAGGAACCCAACAAAGTTCTAAGGAATTGCTCTGATCTATTACAAAAGAGCACCTCACAATTTCTTTTCGTATATAAGGCAAGACAATAAGTTATGTTTCCACCCTCTTGACATAAAAACAAATGAAGGAATATCATGATTGATGATTAATCGTTGAACAAGAATAAAGAAGTGGCTTTACCATCTCTTGGATTTTCTATCGCAATACCCATTGCTCAGCTCCTCGTCTTGGATTTTCTAGACCAGTAGGGAGGGATGATTCTGACGTTTTTTACCACTTCTTCCTTTTTGATCTCCTCTCCACCAATGAGATCCTTGGAAAATGCATCTGGGTAAGCCTTGATGCAATCTTGTAGGGCTATAAATGGACTTACGCAGTCAGAGCCCTGCAAGGAACATAAATGATTGCTAAAACGAGTATAATATCATTTAATGGACCCTTTAAAATAAGTTCAAGACATGTTAAACATCTTTATTTCATTCACAACATGTAAAATATGAACCTTTTCTTCAGCAGTGCTCCTAAGGAAACAGGAAAATGCCTCAGAGAATTGGTTTCCACAGGGACCACTTCTCAATCCTGACAGACAGGGGCATGCAAGAGCTTTCTGAACCTTTTCATCCATTGACTGCATTAGAAAAAAAAATTTGCGCATTAGCAGACTAAGATAGAGGTAATCACCGTCACCAAAAGCAACCGACCTCAATATCATTGGCACTGAAAGCCGCAGCTTCTGCAGAAGTTTACAATCACAGAGATTCAGACGTATGAATCAATTGATTGACTGCTATATCATTATAACATGGAAACTCTTGAAGTTGCTTTTGACATTTTTTCTATGCTCTAATACTTGAAATAAATACTTTTTGGACATTTGGAGTAAAAGAAAAGAATCAACAGTGTTTCAATCTAAAACTCCGGGTACAAATTGTCCATGACAACGTGACGAAAAGCTGATTTTACAACATACAAAGGAACATATCAAGCATAATTTAGAAAATTCAAAACCAGCATCCATCATAAGAAAGAATCAAGAGGCAAGAACCAATAGAGCCGTATGTAGAATCGAAAATTGAAGGACGAAATCTGGAGAGCTCTACGGGTCTTCAGATTTTCAACAAAAATGGTTAATTAGTCTACCTGCAAGTAAAGCCTCGATAGATGTGGATTGAGAGCTCTCCGTTTGCGAAAATGACCTCCGTTTCTCTGCAGGTGCGTCGGTCTCCGGAAGGCCCATAGCTAAGCCTAGTTTGGTTTGGAGTCGAAGAAACGGTCTTGGACGGTGGGAGAGAAGATTTCTTATAGATCCAAAATCGACTAAGCGGGTTGGACAGATGGGCCGGCAGTGATCTCCTTATTGGGCTTATAAGCATTAAAACCAACTAGAGTAAGAGAAGCTCATTAGATTTATGAGAGAGAGTCTCCAGGTTATGGGCTAAAGAGTTGGCAGGTCAGCAGATCATTCTTGGCTCATGAGTATACCCTTCATGGAATGCATGAGAATGAAGGATAGGGGAAGAGAGAGAGATAGAGAAATAAAGACCATGGAATCTTGGACATCAAATCCGATGTAGGATATTTAAGAATATGATGATATGTATGATGGTGATGATATGTTTAAGAAATAATCCTACAATTGGTTGAAGGACCTATGAATGATATCACTATGAATGATTAATAATATGGGTTAATGAATATATGAGAAGGATGATGAATGTAGAAGATATTTAGGATAGATATTATGATGATTAAGATGTAGGTCTTGCGACGGAAAATAGGTGGGTTAGGAAGTCATTTCTTGTTCTCTCAGTTCTTTTTTCATCAGGAACATATCTCTGCTGATCTGGTTCTTGAATCTCATTTTCTTCTTCTTCATTTTTCTTTGTCACAGTTGTGTTGAGAGAAGATATAGGCGAACTCTGATTTTCAACAGACTTAACGACGGAAACCATCTCTGCCAAGATATAATTCTGCAACTGTTCCAGATCATCAAAAGTAGTAAAACCAGATGGAGAAGAGGAAGAAGAATTTCCCCGAAGATTTTCAAGACCGTAGTCCACGACGCTTGAAATAGTGTCTTTTTTTTTTGCTTGTCCGAGAGAGAAAATCTCAGGAGTGATGAAATCGATGATCCTTTGGAATATCCCCGCACCATAATCTTTCGGATGGCCGTTATGAGGAGAGATTTCATGTCGAAAAATGCATGATTTTACTCATGCAAAGTCTTTTCTTTGAGGTAAAATAAGAAGATAGATTTTCTTCCATCAGATATCTCCTAAAATTTCTAACTATAGGTGGTTTTCAAAGAAAAAAAGGAAAATACAAATAGATTCCTACTGACTTTTTCTTGAGATCAATACTTATAACTATACAAGGTACCTATGATATGGTGGTTATGGTTTGGATAATTAGGAACCTATATCAAGGTAGAAGGTGGTTGACTTGGTCCATTCAAGGAATTCTAAGTATCTAAGGATAAGGATTAAAATGCTTTGACCAAGTCAATCTTTAGATCAATATAAAATAGGGAAAGGAGGGAAGATAATTCCCTTAGAGTCTACACTCTCTTTTAATTATTTAGAGAGGTCTTCTTCATCCATTTAATGAATGGATAATTTCTCAAACTCATGAGTAAGGAGGAGAATAGGTTCACTTGGAACCTTGTGTTCATGTTTTGGAAATAATTCTCCATCAAAATCACTTAAGTGAAATTAGGTGTTCTAGATTTCACTACAGGAAACATTTTCCTATCAAAGAGATAAAAATTTTGGTAATAGGCTGATATTTAGTAGCCTAGTAATCATTAAAGAGGATCATTCATGGCTAGGTAATGTCATGATTCATCTTCTTTATGTTATTTCAATGATGGATCAATGATAAGCACAAATTGTTGTCTTCGGAGACACAAAATTACTTATCAAAAAAATAAAGTCAGATCATAAAATATAGAAATAAATCGAGCATAGTGGCGAGTCAAGGTAAAATCCAAGAAGAATTATATTTGAAACACATCAATCATTGACTCTTGGAAAAATTCTAGTATTTTATATTAAAAAATTTGGTCAAATGAATAGAAATAAAGAGGACAAAATGAGCTTTCCAACAAGCCCAAGATCATGCAAATTGGTCCTAGATCAAAGGAGATATCATAGAGAGAAGTTAGAAGAGAGAAGGTCATGCTTGAGGAGAGAGATAGTACAATTAAGACATAATTATGTGCCTAAAAACTCAAAAATATAACTTAAATTTATGTCTTCCTAGAAGATTTCTCATCCCTTAACCTCAAAGGTGTCAAGCGAGGGATCTTATTCATGCAAGATCAAGGCTTTAGTAGATAAAAGTCTCAAACAAAGCTCTAAAATTCAAAAAGACAATTTACCACAAAAAGAATGCACTCAAGGTTAATGCAGTGCAATCCAAAGGGTTTTTCACTCAAGACAATATTAAATAGCATTGGGGATCAACCAATCAAGCCAAGAGTTAAAGAATCATGAAATTAGGGGCAAAAATAGTGATGAAATCAAAAGAAAAACAAAGAGAAGCTTTATGGGGGATTGCGACCTATAAGGGTGCATGACAGCCAGGATTTGTCCACTGTCCTTTCAAGAGAGGAGAGAGTGATAGAGGTAAGATTCAAATGCTTTATAGCCATCAGATCCATTCTTAATGATTGGTAGAAATGTTACTCATCCAATCCAAATCTCATCAAATTTGGGAGCCTTCACATTGCACCACATGTCCTATTGGGATTCATCTAGCAAAAATTTGTTGCAATGGCCAATCACATATTGCCGTTCATTCTTCTCTAGTTGGCTGATGAAACATGAAGTGCAACGCCCAATGGTTTTCTTCCATGTGTCAAGAAATTTTGTGGATATCATGGACCCGGCTCACTAGATGGGACGGTTTTGATCAGCTCTACTAATTGGAGAGCTTTTGAGGCAAAACGTATCCTTGCAAAAAGAGAGCGAACTATAGTCCCACATGGAAAGAGTTTTAAAATTTATTAGCTATATAATAAGGCTTTTGATGTATCTATGCAAAAAATGGAACAAAAATTCTTGTATCCAATGCTTGTGCAGCGCCATGTGAGCATGCCATGTAGGTGACACATGAGTAGTTTTTCTTACATGATCTTCATTTGGTTGTGTAATATGTTGCATTTGGCAACTGATGGGTATTATGTGGCCTACAAGCCAATCACACTTTCATCTTTTGTTTATATTTATTGAAATGAACTTTTATTCATTGTCATTCTTGTGTGATGTTTGTAATGAAGTCCATGAGCATGTGCAATGACTAAGTGAATTATGATGAGATCATAATATAGTGATCACTAGTCTTTAAACATATGTTCTAAACATTCATATTCGTGAGATATTTGATAAGGATATCGAATTATCCGGAATGAATAACTATCTAATCCAACTCATATAATGAGTATGGCTGATCCTATATCCACTGGTGTGGAGACACTAAGGATAGATGGTGGGTGCTCTTTGGAGAAAGAGTTCACTGAATTGATCCGTATGAATCCCTGAATGGTATTATGCCAAACTGTCAATCAGGTTGATTCATGTCACGGTTGTGTACGTGGTCCTTCGACCTGAGACACCAAAGACATCTTGTGGATGGATGATCGTGTTTTGACTATGACTTACAAATTCCTAGCCACGGGATCTCCAAAACATCATAGATTGGATATGACATGAAGTCGTCGAAGGTGATTGAGTGGATAAGATGAGATCATCCGCCCTCGGTATATGAGGATATTGACTCAAGGAATGAGATGCGGTTAAATTCTTGGCCAAGGTAGTGGAAATATTAGGGTCTCAATGATTTCCTACTCGCATCAGTACTAAATTGAGTGACCAATTAGGGTTTGACAATTAACCATACCTTAAGTCATTCATGAGTCTCGTGTGGATGAAGGATTAAACGTACATGGTAACCAATGATGGCAGGGTTCCATGAAAGAGTTCTAATATACTCCATATCTCCTAGAGCACGTGGTGTAGTTGTTGGCACCCACCGGGCTGGCGACTGAACCTGTTGATTGGGTTAAATTAATCCTTAGACAATTAATGTATATGTTGATATAGTTAATTGATAAGGAAGACCAATAAGTATTATTGGGTTGATAGAGTCATTAACTGGTGAGATATATGGACCTAGAGGGTCACACACATAAGGTCAATGGACGTCGATGGATATAGACATAATAATAAAGGTTTTTGTGAAAATTTCACATTCACAATGTCTATAAATAGGGGGAGAACGACCATAAAAGAGGTGCTCATGCAAGCCTAGTGGAACTTCTCCTCCCTCTTCTCTTCCTCTCGTGGTGACGAGTGTTCAAGAGGAGATCTGATCGTTTAGAGACTGTGTGGATACCGCTAGAGCCCGGACGCTTGAGCGGTTGAAGAACTCTTTCAAATGATCCATGTAAGTATGAATTTTATTCTATACTAGATGATAGGATCGCCCAAGAATGGATGATGAGATCATTTATTCTTGGTGCTTCAACTCTGTTGAATGTTTTGATTCAACACCTTCCACTGCAATCATTATTTTGGTCGAAGACTTGGAGAGCTTGTGGAGCCTCAGATCCCAGCAGCAACTTTGCTACATTAGAAGCCAACCCATTTTTTCTAATTACAGGTAAAAAAATCATATTATACTAAAAAATCTTTAAAATTCTATAAAGTTTAAAAATTCATATCCTTAAATATATAAATCATTTTGGCCCAAAATTTTTGTCATTTTACCCCTTGTGAAGTTCTCTTTTTCTCATGTAATCTAAAAAGGATAAACAAAACTAGCATACATCCTACTAAATTTGATTCAGGTTATAAAACTTAAACCAAGTTCTTTTATCGCAAATTATTTCTCTCTCTAACTTTAGTCTTTGATTTCTCTGTGGATATAGATCTAATTTGAGAATTTTTTGATTTTTTAGATAGATCTTTGAGTCCTCTTTCCAAATCTATATTTTCCTCTAATTTCTCTCTCAATTCATCATCCAATTTGATCAAACTTTAGAACCTCTCAATAACACACCCTAATTTCCTATAGATTCGACACTTATTCACTTATTTACTAAGTTAAACATGATTAATATTTAATTTAAGTGAGATTAGCTTTAATTGTGACTTGTGAACATGCATATTTGACGACTACATGATCACGCTTGGTCGCTAGGTCCAATAGATTCCCTCTTCATGTGCAACCACGTGGCACATTCATGTGAGTTCTAGACTTATTAAAGGCAATCAAATGGTTAATATCACTCATGTTCTTTCTCTCTCCTAAAAAAATCACAAGTTTTTTCAAAGAACTAGGGTTCTTAAGTTTTTTGGTTGCTTCTAGTATGGACTAGTCTGAGGAAAGAGTGTATCAATCAATCATCCTCTGTATTGAATATAAATTATAATGAGTTTTTCATTTTCTATTCATTTTTTGCTTTGGATGCAAGATGCCAAGCTCGGATGAAATATAAAGGCTATCGAGTGAATGATCAAAGTGGGAGCATTACTAGCATGAGTTTTTTATCAAAATTTCTAGCTTAGGAAGTTTTACTTTTATCTAGGACCATAATTCACTATTTTCTATCCCTAATTCATCCATTTATATCCTTAATTATCACTTTTGTCTCTAATCTTGAAAATCTTTATCTTCCAAAGAAGGTTTTCATGTTTTGGATCAAATCATTGCATCGTTTACATTCTCCTCACTTCTTTTGCCAATTTCATCCATTTTCTCCATTAAAAAAATTAAACCTTGATTTAGATCTCCTGACCTTCCTCCCTTTGGATTCAACATCGCTGTTCTTTTAACCCTTGAAACAAATTTTAAAGGGTAAAGTAATTTTCTTTTATATTTAATTTTATATTGTCAACAACCGTAAGTTTACATTTATTATGTACCCATTTGAGTAGGCCCAACAAGATAAAAGACCAAGGTCCCTCATAAAAAAACTTAATGGAGAGAAACTGAGAAAGAAAGAGATGTCTCGGGGGAGGAAAGAGAGCTAACGATCGTAAGGGGGAGCGTGAGGGGAGGGAGGGGAGGGAGGGAGAGCCAGCAAGCGAGTGAGAGAGACGGTTGTTGGAAGGAAGGGGGAGAGAGAGACAGTTGCCGGCAGGAGGGGGAGGGGAGATAGCCGGCAGAAAGGGTCGCAAAGGACGGGAGAAGAGAGAGAACCGGCAAGAATAGATGGGAAGACAGACACTATTCCCGTCTTTTTCTCTCCATCTCTCTCCCTCTTCCCCAGTCTCATTCTCTATATTTTCCTATCTCCGCCGCGGAGGCGAAGGCACGCATCTTTTCCCCGCAAGAACTCTGGTTAGAGCAGAAGTCTCGCAGCGGATATCTCATACCTCATCCTCAGGTTTTTCCGTCTCTCAAAAAACTTCTGAAACTCTCTCTCTGTCTCTCTGTCTCGCTCTCCATGGCTGAGTGCTTCTGCCTGTAAGGTTCTGGCTAGCAGCGGCAGCAGTGCAAGTCAGCACGGTGGACTCCTGTAGGTCTGCTGGACAGAGGCGACGAGCAGAAGCCTGTCCGGACGCCGACACCTGTGCGTTGATGTGACAGTGTCTCTCTGGCTACACCAGAGGCAAACCACGTCACAGTCCAATTGGGCCGTGGGCGATTGCAAGCCCTAAGTAATTGGGTTTTGTCACGCTAAGAAACCAGCGCCAGAGATACGGGATGGCCCATTAGTGTTACCATTGCCCCTAGCTTTTTGGACTAATACGTGCCTCTTTCCATCAAAGCACAGACCAGCCCAACTAAATATAAAGATATGGCGATTCACTTTCTCCACGGAGTCGAAGATTTTTTTCACAATCACTCGCCGGGATTTTTTCCTCCGAAAGATCTGCTCTGACGGAGATGATGGCCGCTGCGTTGCGCCCGAGCAATTCGGGTTTCCCATCAAAGGTGAGAATCTCGGACCCCAAATCTTTATTTGCTTCTTATCTCCTCTTCCTGCAATTCTCACTTCCGCAAGTAATTCAATGGAAAGGCCGCATTCCAAATGAAGAAACATCGGTCTACGATTCTTCTCACTGCACCGTCTTCTTCGTTCACGGGAAGCGGAAGAGGCGTAATGACGGTCAACGCTTTTTTCAACCCCTTGGAGGATCCTATCGTGAAGGAAGCTTTAAAGGTGCTGATTTTCTCCCGGCACAGATATTTCTGAATTTGCATAGGAAATAAGAAAGTGAGTTTTATTTTTCAGGAGCCAGTAGCCTTCATGGGGGGCGTATTCGCGGGTCTCTTGAGGCTAGATTTGAACGAAGAACCTCTCAGAGACTGGATAGCGACGACAGCGGAGGCATCTGGAACGACCGTCGAAGAGCTCGCGACGGATGCGGACGTAGACGAGGATTCTCCCCAGGAGATTCAGATCGACTGAGAAACCTAATGTTGGGCAAATTGCTTCCGTTGGTCTGAAATCGGTATTTGATATTTAGAAACACTGCAGGATATCGTTATTTGGATATAAATGATTTAAGTTTAATCCAAGTATAATGTGTGTTCTATGCAGCTATATGCATGATCTTTAGGTAGATTGTGTCTCAGTATTTTCACAGATGGAGGCGATAAGGGATGAAATTTAAAGGAGACTGGGGTTGAATTCATGGTGGGTTATGAATTCCCAAAACTTAATCTCACTATTAAGGAGACCAATGGACCGTTAATGCATGATCTTGAAAGTTAATGTCTGAAAGATAATTTCATAACGAACGAGAATTGAATCACTAAATATTATGAATATGACTCTCTTTTGCATTCTGTCAATGCGAAGAACAAGGGAGTCTGGGGTTTAATTGAGTATCCACGGAAAAGAGAGGGTTCCTTGTTGAGGATTTATGTTATCTTGAAGATCCGAGGCTTAGAGATGCTCCTCATTTAGAGATGCTCAAAGCTTCGGCAAGGTTAGAAGAAAAGAAGAGTGGGTGGGGAGGAAGAAGATGGACAAGAAATTAAATCAACGTTAGAGCGAAGGCGGGTGAAACAGGAGAGGGAGGAAGAATAACATGGTTTTCATTCAAAATCCAAATCCTTGAGAGTCAGACAAGATCCTCTTTATAGGAGGAGATGTGCCTCTTCAAGGTGCTTCAAAGGAACAAAAAATCGTGGTGGTATGGAGGATAAGCTCTCAATATTGGAGACTTCCTTAGGATGACGGATCTCTTGATTTGTCAAGTAAAATCTTGTTCTACTCTAGGAACGATCTTCATTTGTTTGTGATAGAGAAGTTTCTGAGAGTCTTATCTCTCTCTCTCTCTCTCTCTCTCTCTCTGTGTCTCTCTGTCTCTGTGTCTCTCTCTCTGTCTCTCTCTCTCTGTCTCTCTGTCTCTCTCCCTCTCTCTCCCTCTCTGTCTCTCTCTCTCTCTCTCTCTCTCTCTCTCTCTCTCCCTTTCTCACAAATATTGTTATCAATATCCAGTGCAATCTATCACTTACTGTCTGTCTTTAAAGATCCAACACAACGACTCCCTGATTTCTGTGGGCCACCAGCGAGCAGCTTTAGCACTTAATGGGCCTCCGTACAATCGAGAGCCATGCAACGTTCTCTTAATGGGGCAAGTGCACTTTCTAGCTGACATTTCGTCTAAATGAGTTAGATACCCGTATTCGTCATCCCCAAATTTTTAAATACGGAGGCGAAAATCCGCTTCCTCCAATGGCGGGAACTGGAGAGAGCGTGGAGGAAGACGATGGCGAGGGAGGACACCTCGTGGCGACGGCGGCAAGAATCGGATCTTACCAGGCCGAGATTGAACTTGTAGACGATGCTGCCGGATTGATCTTCCTTCTGTGGGCGATCCAGCAGCCGACTCTCTCGAAACCTAATTTCTTTGTTTCCCACTCCTCTATGGAGCTACGTCTCGACGCCTGCGGTCACCAGATCTATATCTCCCAAACGCCTTCCTCAATGGTAAATATTTGAATATCTAATTGTTTGATTTTCTGTTTTTTTGTGTGTATTGAGTTGATATTCTATTGTTTGTTCCTTGCTTTAATCATTGAAGAGCACTCCTTCCTCAATGGTAAATCTTAGGCTTTCGTATTGATAAATACTCGGTGTTTTGTGTAATCAATGGACATTTTGGTATTCATTCCTTTCACAAAGGTAAAAATTCGAATCTCCAATTTTCAAACGCTTGGTTTTTTTTGTTTTTAGTTGAAATTTTGGTATTCATTCCTCTTTAGCAATATCACCGAAATCACTCCTTCCTCGAAGGCAAGTATCTGAATCTCGAATTAATAAATACAGAGTGTTTTGTTTGATATTCATTTTTTTTTTAAGAGCACTCCTTCCCTAATGATAAGTATCTGAATCTTGAACTGATACCTTATCAGCGTTTTGTATATTTAGTTGACATTTTGTTTTCTATCTTTGTTTATTTGTTTTGAAGAGCACTCTTGGGGTTACTGGAGCTGTGATGTGGGACAGTGGAGTAGTTCTGGCCAAGTTCTTGGAGAGTGCAGTCGACCATGGAAGACTTAATCTCCAGGGCAGCAAGGTGGTGGAACTTGGAGCAGGCTGTGGCTTGGTCGGGTAGAGTTCTTTTGGTGGGAACACATATAAACTGTTTTCTGCATGTTTGAAAGATTTCTTTTTCCTGAAATACTGGTATATCCGTGGAAAATTCAGATGCGTTGCCACTCTCTTGGGTGCACAAGTTGTGCTTACGGATGTACACGATAGATTGAAACTTCTGAAGAAGAATGTCGAGGCCAATGTAAGGGGATGGAATGTCCGTGGTTGTGCCAATGTTTGTGGGCTCACCTGGGGAGAAGATATTGAAACAGACCTGACTGAGCCGCCTCCAGACTTTGGTAAGCCCCAGAGCTCAAAACTTTCTTAGTTATTTTTCTCTCTCTGTTTATCTCTGCCTCTTACATATGGACACAATAGTGGTGGGTTCAGATGTTGTCTACAGTGAAGCTGCAGTGGTTAGTTTGCTTTCCACAATAAAACAACTTTGCACGAGCAACACCACTATTTTCCTTGCAGGGGAGCTCCGGAATGGTAATCTAAACCATGATAAATTCTTCTGTTTTACCCAAGAAGCTGATCCTAGTGCATTCAGATGCTGTTTTGGAGTACTTTTTGGAAAAAGCTATGGAGGACTTTGTGATTGGTAATGTCGATCAATCACAATGGCATCCTGATTATTGCAGCCACCGAATAGCTATCCTTGTTATGGTGAAGAAGGGTGACAGAAGAGTGCAAGATACCCCTATGAGGTAGGGCTCTTATCTTTCTGCTTTTCTTGTTCTCTTTTGAGTCAATCATTATTATCGCATCTAGATGCAGAAAAGACCGAATGTAAAGCCAATCTAATATCACCTAGCGAACTTATTGCAGTATGTGATGCGAGGAATAATTTTTTGATGCTTTAAGACACGTCCCATGACATGAGAGTGCAGAAATTGCAAATTTATGATTAAATGTTAGATTAAAGAAAATTGAAAGAGCAATGTCTTTGGAGGATGAACAGTGTTCTTTGTTTGTGAATAGTGATAACTTAGGGCACTTACCTAAGTGTTCATATACTTGAAAACATTGTACATATCATCCAGGCCCCTCTGTTCCCACTCTCTCTGGTGTCTATCTCTGTCCCACCCCTCTCTCTTCCTTTCTCTCTTTGTCTTTATCAATTTAATGCCCTATATCTAATGTTGAGTTTTGTCCATTTGTAATCTTCACTTAATTTTTATTTCTTTTCTTGTCTCTCTCTATTTACTGGCCCTTGGCTACGAAAAATGCTTCTCCCAATAGACTAAATTGCCAATATTTATGAATAGAGGGAGCAAGAAATGATAATTTCTGGATGATGAAATTGGGGTTGTCATTGATAATCTCCCACTAACGGTGTTTCTATATTGTTTCATATGTCTGGTTCTTGAATTAATTGGTTTACTTGAATTGAGAAATGTTAATCTGTGAGGGACCCTACAAAAAAAGCAAGAAATATAATCGCGTCCAGTTCTTTAAAATCTCTAGTTTAATAGAAATAATAAAGTAATTTGAATGAGTACATTTTTTTTGTTGGAACAAGGTTTATCTGAATTTCCTCATATCCCTGATAAATATGTCATTATTGTCTACGATGTGAAATTCTGCATATCCATTTTTTGTTAAGATGAATTAGCCCAACATACTAATGTTTCATGGAGGCATTTGAAGAAATGTCGTAGGGTTCTCAGTGCGAGTATGATCCGAAGTGAAATAGTTTTTCATGAATCTCATGCACAACATTCTTGTGATCGTGACAGCTTTTTATCTTTACAATGACCTTCCTTCCTCTCTTCTGGTAGGTGAAATCCCTATTACTCGTCTTTTTTTCTTGATCCTTGTCTCTTTATCTTATCACCTCACGTGTTGGGTGCTTCGCCTTTGAGTAAGATTATACATCTCCTTTATTTAAACTTACTCCTAGCGCATTAGTAGTTTTTTTTTTTTTTTTTTTTGAAAAATGCAAGGGACGATCACCCGACGAATCGGTGATCGGCCCACTTAGAAGTAATATTTATAAGTAATTTACAAGCATAGAAAGGTTATCATCTCTATTTATTCTACATGTTACTATATTACACATGCTCATATCAATTTCCAAGAAAACATTTTATATTGCTTTCTCAATATCTAAATCTCCACCCTACATTTTATTTTTCTCTAGAGTTTGTAGAGGGATTTCTCTCTACTCTACATTATGTTTTTCTCCTCCTTTAAGGTTCTCTAATGCCATTGCACCCTTTGTTGCACCGCCTCTTGTGTTGATCATTGAGGACTATTTGACTTCACCAACACCCTCGATGTTTATCCTTGATTCTCCTTGAGTAGTCCCTTAACTTCGATAATCACCTCATGTCTAATGTCAGACTCCACTTTACTATCACTTACCATTGTTATACAATGACCTACTTCTTGATGATCTTCATCTTTCTATTGCCTTGTAGAAGGATACATGTGTTTGACCTGGACAGCCCATAGCCTGCCATTTATCTTATAATTGACTTTCCCTACCGAAGACACCTTTGCTTTTGTTGTATCTTCTAAATTGCTACATCATATATACTATAGAGTTCTTCAAGATCTTGAGTAAAAACTGTTAATAGATCCAAAGTATCATGCCTTGATGTATCTTGGTATATGGAACTCGTTATCGAGTTAATTGATTCTAACATTTGAAATGCAAGAAGGTTTTCACTTTAAAGTATGCACTTAGATGGCTTATGTGCCTTGTCATAAGGCACATTTAGTGATTTGAGGATTTATGTAATTTCATGGGATTGACTATATTGAGACATTCTCTCCAATTTTTGTCATGAACTCTATTTGAGCTCTTTTATATCTAGTAGTAAATCAATATTCGTCTCTCCATTAGTTGGACACTTTCGACACCTTAAATGGTGGTTTGGTGAGGCAAATCTTTAAGGGGAATCCTCTTGGGTATATTGCTTTGGAGGAGATTACCTAAGTTTGGTTTTTTTTATTATGTTATTTATGATAGAATTTAATGTTTAATAGGTTATTAATATTTTAATGAAAACATCAAACACCATATAATACATTAACTTAAACATTTAAAATATTGAGACTCTAAGAATCTATCATCTTATCATCTGATATAAATTAACATCTACACTTATAAGCTTCATTCAAAGGGTTCTTAAAGTTATTCAAGTGTTTAGTCTCTAGTAATATGTATATGATTGGATTTTTTATTTAATGTTGTTTACTAAGAAATAAAAAAAGTAAATAGTTTTCGTAAACATTACACGTGCATTTTGAGTTTGAGTCATTCTTCTTTTATTTATAACCATCGAGTGGATGAAATTTTCATAAAAATTCTCATAATTATAATTATATTCTGTAAAACCCATAGACTTTACTTGTGTGATTGTATAGGTTGATATATATTGTTAGTTAATAATTCTAAGGGCCCAGTAATATCTTATTAAAGAACCTTATTAATTATTTAAATCAATTAATATATTATTTAATTAAAACTTAATTTAACTTAATCAACAAGTTAAGTCACCAACCTATTAAGTGTTAAGCTACTCTGCATGCTTTAATAGAACTTTGGTATTAAATTGGTTATCGTGTTCATATAATTATTCATCAATGTGAGATTGATTAATAACTTAGGGTTTGTTCAATTGTTAACCCTTAATTGATCGCTCGAGTTAATAATATATAGAGGAAATCATTGAAAACATCTTTTGCGATATATTTTTTTACCTTCGTTTAAGATTTTATCATATCTCGTTCCTTGAGTTAATTTTTTTCAAATAACAATAGTACATGTTCTCATCTTAACCACATAATCGTATTTGAGGACTTCATATTATATCTAGTATATGACTTCGAAGACTTTGAGGCCTTAGGATTTATGACTCATAGTGAAAATATAATCATCTATTCGTAAAGATATCTTTTATGTATTAGATAAAAAGGACCACTTACGTAATAGTCATATGAATCAACTTAATTAATAGTTTTATATAATATCATTTAAGGATTCATAGGGATCAGTTCTATGATCTTTTTGTTTAGAAAACATAAATTATCTATCCTTGATGTCTCTTCATCGATGGTCACAAGATATGTTATACTCATTATTTGAGTCAAACAAAATAATGTCATTTTTTATTCAAAAATTCAAGTTACTTCTCAAATATCTCACAAATAATAATATTTATAATATATATTAAAATATTAGTCTTCATTATAATTCATTTAATCATAGACTTCATTTCAAACATCGCATAAAAATGACAATTAATACAATTTATTTTAATAAATATGAGCAAGATATATAAAATTATGATTGGCTTGTAAGCCACGTAATATCTATCACTTATATCATCAATCATTGTTTAAATTTATCTTTCATATCCTTTAATTTATCTTTTCTTATCAAAAAAAGAATATCCTAGTTTCTATTATAAAATACCTTTTTCATATGGCATTCTACATTGAATTATATATCACACTTGAGTTATGTGGGCCTTCATTAATACCTATTATCCCTTTGAAATATGAAAATATAGAGGACAATAACACCCATAAATAATTCAGAAGAATCAAAGACAATAATCAAAATCCAAGCCCATTGAAAAATAATTCATTCGTTTTGAGATGTTCTAGACTATGATCCATAGATGATAAAACTTGTATAGGTTGTGGATCTATATTCTATGTTTATAATTTCATCTAATATTTCATTTTTCAGGATTATATTACTTTAAGCCTCACTTCGATCAAATCTAGATTTTGAGATCAATAGAATGAAATTTTGTTCCTTTTATCATTTAAATATGAACAAAAAACAATATCAATTAGCTATAGAGAATTAGCTCATCGCCGAGAATCATACTTGCCACTTGTTGGTAAAAGACTTGTTGCATTTGCATGTTGTCTGATATTGTCCAATCTACTAAGCACAAGAAATGGAAAAAAAAAATCAAAGTAAATAATTTTAAATGGGTTTCAACATTTTAGCCAAGAACAGTAGTGGATAGGTTTCTTCATTTTCTTGGACAAAGGAACCATGCCCCATTAATTTCTTTGTAACATTCCGAAAAAATACATCTAGATTTACAAATACATATCACTTTGATAGCATTTCTAATATAAAATTTCCCAATTATCTATTGCTAATTTCAATTTTTTGCAAGATTTTCTGATGAAATTGAATGAAAGGCTCCCTCGTCAAATCTATCCAAAAAAATTTACTTGGGAGAATTTCATGTATAAATTTTGGGCCAGCAATGTAAATCTTATTATATATCTTGCGGGGACCCAATAAGGAAAGCATGAATCGTACCATGCCACGTCATAACCTTCTGTCATCGCCTGCCAATTCCCCTTCCCTTTGCCGTTATCCCTTGACAGCCAGAATCTCTCTCGCTCCCTCCCAGAGATGCCGTCTGACGGAATGCATCGGAAGCAGGAACTCGAAGAAATCCTCGAAACTAGTAGATTGTTCCTGCGGGGAGAATTGGACCGGGTCGACCCCGCTCTGCCCGACCTTGTCGCCGTCCTGCGCCGAGCTGGCGCAGGCGAGTGCTGGCACAAGCACGGCAGCTTCCTCGACCACCTACTCGAAGTCTACCGCATCCTAAAAATCTGGTCAAGCCCTGACGTCGTCGCCCGCTGCGGCCTCTTCCACTCTGCCTACTCCAACTCCTACGTCAACCTCGCCATCTTCGACCCCAAAACCTCCCGCGATCACGTCCGATCTCTGATCGGCGATCCGGCCGAGCGTCTCGTTCATCTCTTCTGCGTCGTGCCGCGGCAAACCCTAATCCACGATGATCTACTTTTTAGGTACTCTGACAGTGATTTAACGGTGGATCTGGAGGTATCGCGGGTTTCACTTTTTAATGCTGTTGAGAAAGGGGTTTTTGACGAGGAGGAGCCGTGGAGGAAGAAGATTAGATCAATTATTCCGGCGGAGGGGATTACAGTGAAGCATATCAAGGCGGGTGATGACGTGGCGGTTTCGAGGAGGGTTGTTGCGGCTTTCTTGTTGATGACGATGGCGGATTTCAGCGATCAGTTGTTTGGGTTTCAGGATGAGCTTTTTGAGAATGATAATGCGAGGTTGGAATTCTCCGGGAATAATTATAAGGCGCTCTGGCCTGGGAGCGGGAAGCCAGGATTGTGGATGAATTCAATTTCTAGAATGGGAGCTTTGTATTCTCTGATAGTGAGGGAAGAAATGATTTATCTAGAAGAGAGAAAGAGGAGAGACAGTTGTCTGGAATTGGGTCTAGAGAGGGATGAAGATCTTGATATGGTTATTCCTCCTGTCTTTGATGGGTGCACTAGAATCTTGAGCGCGGAAGATCAGTTAAAAGCGAGGGATCTATACTGGGAAACTTTCCGTGATAAGGAGGAAAAGGAGAGAGAGGAGTTGCTGGTGGCTTGTGCAGGGAAGAATCCATTTGTGGGAGAACCTCGGCTGGTCCTTGCGCAGGTTTATTTGGGGCAGGAGAGGTTTGAGGAAGCGGAGGAAGAGGCAGAAATGGGGTTGAAGTTGATGCTAGAATGGGGGAGTTGTTGGGATAAGCGCATGTCGTGGGAAGGATGGATCGCATGGGGGAGGGTTTTGCTCATGAAAGCACGAGAAAGATCTTGGCCGCGTTCTTCATGGGGAATAGTGAATCTCGGGCTCGTTAAGTGAATTCAAGTGGGAGTTTGCTTCGCGGCATCAGATAAAAACTCGAGATTAATGATTGCTGCGTCATGTGAAGCCATCTTTGCAAGCGGATGTTTCAAGTGGACGTAGCTTGGATGAGAAACTGAGGCTGTAGAAGAAGCATAGTGGAGTTTGAATCCGAACAAATAATGTGCAAGCTATATACTGTGTTTGAATCTGGAAAACAGATATATGTTTGAGTGAGGTTACAAAAGCTCAAGAATAATAATGGTCGCGTAGTGGAGTGAGATTGACAGCTGAATCTATGTGTTCTTGCTGATGACCGTGGACAAGAAACAAAGAAATCCCAATGCTATCGATGAATAATTTTGAAATTGTACATCAAAGCCAAGTGGTCTGCTTCAATTAGACGAACAAGTTCAATTGGAGATCGTACAAACGAAAGCGGTTTAAAGCAGCCAAACGATCGCTACTTGATCCTGTAATCGGTGATTTTTGATTTCGAACATCATGCTTCATTATTTGATGAATTGCATAATGAATTGAGAGACAGGGATGACGGGTCGACTCACGAGTGCCTAGCTTGGTCGAGGACGATGGACCCAACCCGTCAAAATGGGCCAGGACGGTTCAGAGGAAAGAGAGGGAGAGAGAACTTAACTACCTCCTGTCGACTTGTCCCATCGACTTGACTTCGAGCTTAACAGTTTGAATAGTGATAAGCCTTTCATCCTTGCTCAAGAAAAAGAAGTGAAATCTTATAACGAAGAAGGCCAAGTAACTTCAGATGTGAAAATTCTTGCTTCTTCCTCCTCTTGCTGCCTTCGAAATTCAAATCATTAGGGTTTTATGGTGTACAATTCTTGAGCTGAGATTAATGTCCATCAATTCCTATTCCCAATAGAGGTATGCAAGCCATATTCCTATTCCCTGCTGAAAATGAAGCGCAACAGATCAGACCTTCCAAAATAGGTAAATTGATCAGACGAGGAAGAATCTCCCCGGTTTATGCACATTTCCGTGGATTGCGGGCAATCGGAACAGATTAGCCGAAAGACAGGATCATCTCTTGGATCCTTCACCGGACTCAATAAATCACTTCCACTTTCATTGTCCAGAAATTTAAACCTGAACGCGTTTCCCGTAGCGAACGGTAGAGAACAATCCGTCGGTTCTCCCTCCCAGAAGCAAGAGCCAATCCCTGATTCCCTGCGCCGTTGTACAGCTCGCAGTCTGTACCCGTCGATAGAGAGCTCTTTGTCTGAACGCATGCCCGCCTTGTCAAACACTCGCGGCCCAGAGTGACAGAGCCCCGGAAGAGAAAAAGAGAGAGAAAGAATAGAATCCAAGCCTGCATTTAATGCCTACGCGATACCTCGTGCAGAGCTTAGGTAGTCAGAGGACAGAGGACAGGGGGGGCCAGACTACGCCAAATTGCCAAGAATGTTTCCGGCCAGAGTTTTTCCTCCTTCCATGCGTGCTCGCCAGTCAAAAACTCGAGCTTCGCAATTTTCCTAGAGAGACAAAGTAGCTTTTGCCCGCCGGAGAAGAGAAGTTGCTTTCTCTACCCGGCGAAAAGCTGCCGTCTTTTTCTCCGGCGCCGGCGGCCAAGTCGCGGAGCACCGGCGACAAAAAGAAGACGACAGAAACGGTAACGCTCTTTAGCAGTATCCTCAGCATCCATCGACAGAACGAATTCGAGAGCCGAGATCTTCCGAGATTCGCTGACCCGCGGTAACTCTCACCACGTAGCCCGTCTCCCGAGAAGATGGGTCAAAAGCGGAATTCGAGCTGCCCGAGGCTAAAAGTGAATGAGGTCTTTTCCGCAAAACGGGCTTCCGAAGAAAAACCGGAGGTCAGACCAGCGGTCGGACCTTTCAAGTACGTGGGTCCCGACACCTTCGGTTTCTGAGAGTATGTGGGTTCACGTACAGGAGCTGGATTCTGAGAGTGAGTAGGCAGGAGCTGGATTCCGAGAGAGAACGTGAGCTCCGGGTCTAGAGAGAGAGAGAGAGAGAGTGAGAGCCAGAAAGCGTCTCTCTTTCATTATCACGTCCTATAAAAGAAGACCATTGTCAAAGCGGCCAAGAAATATTACTCTGGTTCATTCTCTCATTTTCTGGTGGCGGGCCGAATATAAAGATGATGGTGATGGCGGAATTGGGCAGCTGCGCGGTGGCGATAATGGCGGCGGCGCTAGCGGTGGAGGGGCATAGGAGGGTACGTGGACTCTTCTGGCGCGTCCGCGCAGAGCTGAAGAGACAAGTGAAAAGCAGAGCTCGAGCCAGAAAGCAGCCCTTCAGCTTCTGCTATGATCCCCTCAGCTACGCTCTCAACTTCGATGACGGTTGCTATGGCTTCTTCTGCTAACCCCCCATTCTCTCTCTAGTCTACTCACCATCCTTCCCGGGAGCGAACGGTTGTATCTTTCTCTTACCCTGGTATATTGCTCTTGTAAGTGCCGCAGCGATTTCATTCTACTTTCGGGGCGGCGCCGCCGCTCCCAAGGTGCTTTCCGGCGATCTGAAATGATGGAGCTCTTCATGACCCATTTTCAGATTCCACGTGGGCTTCTATAATGCAAAGTGCAGAAAGGCCAGGGAGTCCTTCCTGCCCTTTATGGCAGCAACTGTGCCCGCTTTATGGCACCTCAGTTCATCAGTAGAGAACAGTATAAACTCAGGAGAGAGAGAAACCAGTTCGAACGTGTTTTTTTCTTTAAAGGGTAGGTTTTAGGGCCTCATGACCGTTTGTCAACGTTTTCACGCATCTTTACGACCATCAGACGTCCTTTCTCTTCGATGTGACGTCGTTTCTCCTCCACTCTCTCGCTCACCTTCCTGCCCATATCCAACATCCACGCTTTCCGGCTGGTTCTCGCCGGAGACGTCGCCGGCGGCAGTCTTGAACCGTCGTCGGCGGGGAAATTATCAAGCGTTGACTCAACGGAAAAAGATCTGGGGTAGCTCAACGGAGTATCTCTCCTATCAATCGGTGGCGCCGCCGTATTCTCCGGGCCATGTCTCCTGACATGCGGCCGCGGCGGCAGCTTATCAGCCGAAGAATCTCCCTGCACGAGAGGCGTCGCTGCCGTATCCGCCGGAGAATCTCTTCGATTAGGAGGCGGCGCCACCGAGTCCACCGGAGAATCTCTCCTCACAAGAGACGCTAGCGGCGGTGCCGCATCCGCCACAGCACCGCCGGCAGACTCCGGCCGTTGAGATGACCAGATGAAGGGTGCCACATGGCGAGGAACCCAGTCATCTTTCTCCGCCAGCATCCACGAAATGCTCACGCTCTCGCAATTGGGCAGCACAAGCGTATCTTGGATAGTCGTCTGATGAGAGAACATGATAATTGCATAAATTATAAATGGTTGATTTCTAGAGAGAGGAAAAAAATTGACCTTGATGCGGTTGCCAAGGAGAGAGGTGACTTGGCCGCTGCCAAGTTTGATGTCGCCGACGGAGGCATCGATACTCCATTCAAGCTCGGGCGATGACGTGAAGCCGAACCAGAGCTGATCAGCCGGCGGAGCTTTAATCATCACCCTCAGAGTTCCTCTCAGAGACGAGATCTTCAGTGACAGCGAAAGTGGTACCTTCACGAAAGTTTCTAGAAAATTTATTTTTACCTTATTTATGCAATATTCAATTATTTTGTTGGTCAACGCACCTGGGAGACGTGTGCGGCTATGGAGTTGACCAGGGATTTGTACCGAGATGCCCAGCTCGTGCTCTTTGACCGGCCCATGCTATCTGAAATAAGGTCAATAAAATCACGCAATTTTTGTGTTAAATTCATGGGTCATGATATTTTGCTACTCGATGCGTCTTTGTAGATAAATCTAACTGAATTCTGTAAAAAAAGGTGCAGTTCGGGAAACAAGTCAAGACAATGAATCTCTTACTTCCAATATATTTCTCCAAATCCTGAAAATTATAAGGTGGAATAAAAAACTGCTATTCGATCTATTCATATAGAGTTCAGGGTTCGATCGATCAGTTCAATCTTGGCCATCGAATCTGTATTCAAACAAAGATTGGTTTTTGCCCTGTCTGACTCCTGAACCCTAGTTTGACGAACAAAAATTCAGGATTTACCTGGTCTGTTCTCGTCTGATTTTTTCTCGGGAGAATCTCTTGCTAAATTTAGAAACTCATCGTGTTCTTCAAGATCTCCGAGAAGAGCAGAAGTGACCTCGGAAGCAGAATTCTTTGAATCCAAAAGTCCCACTGGAAAATCAGATTCCCCCACATCCAACCGTGTCTCAATCTCAAAGGATATTCCTCCGTGATATTCAATATCCGCTTCAAAAGCCCATTCTAGATGTTCATCCATGGGAAGAACCCTCATGCAACAGATAAATGGTGGAAGATTCCCCAAATGGATACTTGTGCAAGTGATTCCGCCAATGTAATTTGGCGTCTTCATGCTAGATAATGACTTCTGTTAATGAAAATGTCAAAGTTTAAGTAAATACTATTAATCAATGAAAAAGAAAATGAGCGAAGAGTTTTAAGTTGGATAAACTCTAGGAGAACAGATTATCAAAGACTTGAACGAGGTTTTACAACTTGTTCCATGGTGGTGAAGAACAAATGAGGTTCTACTGGGCCCCTTGAGGCCCATTAGTTGATCTGATCATCTAGATTTGGTAGCCATCAGAAAGCTACTCAACAGTGATCAAGGGGCACAGATCAGGGGGTGTGATCTTCACGAACATCTGCTGATCATGATCTGATCCCCAAACTGCAGTTCATTTCAATCCTTGTCCAACATGGTGATTGTTTTAATTTATTCAATGAAGACAACATTAAACAACTGCACTTATTTTTCAAGGGTAAAATACTTTAAGAAAAGTGAGGGCCTTAGAGAACCTGAATTCGCCCTTTAATGTAGTCATTCACCCGAGAACTTCTCTGAGCATCGAAAAACAACCTTGAAAACAACAAGTTCCAGCAACCTCTACCATCGTCTGTAATGGAAGCTTCATCACTTGACACATGGGATTGACTTCGACTTTGGTCTAACAAGGGCGAAATGAATTTAGCCGAACTTTCCGGTGAACAGTTTGAACTTTTCTCCGATGAAGAGGTTTCGCCAACTTTAGACACACTCTTTGATGCTTTCTTCGCCATTTTTTTAAAGAGTTGACGAACTTTGGAAGGTGAGTCAACCCTGAGAGTTTTCTCAACCACATCCGCGAAGTTTTCGCAGGGTTTTAAAGGTAACGGATTTTCAGAGGATTGCAAGGGAACCACATAATCGGAAAAATCCTTCCTCAACTTAGCATAGTGTTTTTCAGTATCTTCGCAGGAAGCTCGCCGAAGAGCTTTACACCAGGATTCTTTCTCCATTGATGTCTCAAGAAAGACGTAAAATACTTGGCTTCCATTGTAGATGGATGGTCCCTTTCCTTCTACTCTAATTGGATACTTTTTGGCCCTAATATAGCAAAAGAAATGGTCAATGGAATTTTTTAAAATTCAAATAGAGATTTTGAATAGTTACCATTTTTTTGAAGGTTGATCTGAACCAGAAACTGATAAAACTGTGCACTCTCTAAGCTGTACAGTGGCCTCTTCTTGACGGCCATCAACATCCATTATAGAAAGGGAGTGATCAATAATCTTAGCGTATTTTCTGGAAGGAAAGACCTCCACTATTCTCCTTTTAGATTTCAGTTCATCGCTTCCTTTTGGAATCTTTTCAGGATCCAGAAGCCAGACTATTCCCTGCATTCAGTATGAAATGTGGTATAATAATTATAACCAATAGACATTAACCGCAAAGATAAATGTTATGCCTGGTACTGAAAGAAACTTCCAAATCAGTTATAAGTTATGTAACCATATGTATCATGGAAAATTCGGTCCTCGATCAGAATGATTGCTGGCAGCAGGCTTAACACATTCACGTCAGACAAGAGCACAGATTCTTAGCAAAGATAGGTTGGTAATATCCAGTAATAAGCGATCAGAACTTTCAATAAACAACAAATTGTTTCTAAACAATACGAAATCGAAATTCAAGAAACCAAAAAAATTAGTAATTTCACCTTCTTGCTGTAATCACATCCAAACAACGTCTCCTCGCCTTGATCAACGCTCCGCGCTTCCGTAGGATCATGTTTCTTCTTCCTGAGCACGCGAGAAAGAAACACGAAGACTGCGACCGCTTCGGCCGCTAATAATGCAAAGGCACCGACAAGAACGCCAACCAAAAGCTCCAACATACCACCGAAATCGGGAAAATCAGATAACCCGAAGAAAATGAGGCCTCTGCTGATTCTATAGACGGCGAAAGTCGGAGAACTTGCGCTGGGAGGAAACCGTTGTAAAAGGAAGAGGAAGCAGACGAGACAACTCAACTGACAAAGACCGCTCCGCAAGTCTACCGCCTTCCAATGAGAAATAATTATTTTACAAATTATATAGATAATTAAATGAAGATATTACAAAAAATATAATTGTAATTTTCTTGAATTGCTGGCTAGTGCTGACATGCTAATGGCTAGAAAAGGAGCGACCGTTTCTCTAATTATGACTTACTTATTTGTAAAAATAGAGAAAAGTTTCAAGGTGACTTTGAATCATGAGATTCACACACACACATATATGTATGTACATGTATCTATGTATGCATATGTATGTATGTATGTATATTATATCGATGATGGGATGAATTCAAGATGATGCTGATAGAGTTGATTGTATTTCAGAATGGAGGAATACATAGATTATAATCACTAAGATTGTGTCTGTCATAGAGTCAATGATCGAGTTAAGGAGAGGGTTTGATACAAAAGTATTATGATAATTTGTGCATGTTGGTTGAGATACATGTACATGATTACGAAACCTCATTTTTTTAGTGTTATGGACAACTAACATCAACATATTGAGCCTATGTATGGTAAATCGATGTGTAAAATATCATGGCATGGAAAATTAAGAACTTTGTACCAGAGAGAGAGGGAGAGAGAGGCTAGGCACTTCTGCTAATTACGCATATTACTCTTCCAATTACAAAATCATGATCGAATTATTGAAGTCTAGAATTGGACAAGCTGTGGAAAATCAATGGTATAGTCCAATGGAATACAAATTCCAATTTTATCTGACATATCCGAGAAATACTTATATTTTTTATTTTTTTCATAAATCAAGTCAACAGTACTATTCCAATTTTCATAAATGTTTCATGGACTCCAAAAAATGAACTATTCAATCGATTTAGGATGTTGTCAATGTCTTTGCGTTAGATACGTATCTAATCATAAATTTGATCTTTCTAGATTGAGTTTGATTGGAAATATTACATGAGTGTGATTGTTTTTGAAAGTAATATAGATAACACTATTAGTTCTTATTAGAATATGTTCCCCTTCATGTGTCCACATACCCTCACAAACATTTCATCAAACATCTTAATGCATATTGAAATAAAGGTACAAACTTTGTTCATGGACATTTTTTGAAATATGGTTTCTAAAATCATTGCATGATTCAATGGATGTGAATATAAATATTCTATAAGCAAGAGAAAATCATCTCAATTCATTGATGGAAAATGGAGGAAGAGAAGTATAGGAGTGAAGACAAGGCCTCAAAATTCATATATTTTAATGGAGTAAATGGGTTTATATAGGGAGCTAGATGAAGAGGCATTGGAAAATGTAGAGACATAAGAATAGAAGAAATAACGACGTAGGTAGAGGAAGAGACATAGGGATATGGGCTCCAAAAAGCCATCCCAACATGGATATAGCCGGTTACCCCAATATGGGCCTAATGGATCATCCTAGAAAATATTGCTACATTAAATTGTGTATATTGAAAATTAAAACTCATTATGACAAAGAAATGTCCAACCAAGACCCACCCTCATACATCAGGAAACCTATAGAATAGAAACTATGTAGGAAAAGATAAAAAAGAACAGAAACTAAAATAAGGAGTTAGCTTATAACTAAAAGGATAAAACTATGGAGGATGTCGAAGATGGAGTTCATCCTTGAAACCTATAAATTTGGCACTTTGATCATATATTCTTTGGTGATATAGATCATGCGGACAACAAGTCACTCATACTTCCATATCTCATTGTCTTTATTGAAATGAAAGTTTATTTATCATCATTCATGTGTGATGTTTTCAATGAACAACACAAACCTATGCATAACTAGGTGAATTATGATGAGATCATAATATAGAGATCACTAGTCTTTAAAAATATGTTTTGAATATTCTTATTTTAAAGGATACCAGATAAGAACATCAAACTATATAGAGAGAATAACATTGCTTGATCTCACTCGTATTATTAGTATGGTTGATCTTACAACCATTGTTGTGGAGACAATAAGGATAGATAGTAGGTGCTGTTTAGAGAAAACTTTCATTCAATCGATCTGAATCAATTCTTGAATGGTATTCTACTTAATTATCAAGCGTGTTGATTCATATCATGATTGTGGAAATGGTCCTAGGATTTGAGATATCAAAGACATTTTGTGGATAGATGTCTGAGTTTTGACAATGACTTATGAACACCTAGTTACAAGATCTCCAAAATGTCATAGATTTGATGTAATATGAAGTCCTCAAAGGTGATTAAGTGTTCTAGATAGAATAATCTACCATTGATATTAAAGGAGATTGACTTTAGGAATGAAATGCATTTAAATCCTTATTCAAGGTAGTGGAAATATTGAAGAATCTATTTTTGATGATTTTCTTCGCTCATCTATATTGACTAGCATGACTAATTAGGGTTTGATGGTTGACCATACCTTAAGACATTGAAGAGTCTTGAGTGGATGAAGCTATTAGTTCCAGAAGAGAGTTTTTTAAATTCTATATCTTTTAGAGCATGAGGTGTAGCATTGTTGCTAATGGGCTGGTAAATCGATTGATCAATTGGGTTAAATCAATTCTTGATTCACTTAGTTGTTATATATACTCATAAACTTTATCACAAGTATCATAAAATAATAAAAATAAAGAAATTTTATTTTAATAAATTTAAAAGAACATTAAAGTCTGATTTGACTTATAGTTCACACAATATATATTAGCCGAGACATTGGGTGCCAAGCTTCAATATGTGCACCATGAGATATGACATGTATAAGAAATCCTTTATGTAACCTTATTTTCATTGCTTATTGTGAATGTATAATCCACACTAGAACAATGAACTTTCTCATAACTGCCCTTCTTTGTTGGAGATGAGCTCATTTGCTTCTTCCCTTTGCCCCTCTTGGAGGTAGAGGTTGTCTTCCTCTTCTTGTTGGTCTTCACAACTTAGAGGGCCTGGGGCTTTTCCTTCTAAAGGTTCCCCATGGAAATGGTTTGCATGTTTAGAAACTTCAGAAGAAAGTTATAATCTTATCATGTTAAATTAATAATAAACTAAGACAAGGAGTCTAGAAGAGATCAAAGGGTAAGGTCCATGCTCATCTGAACTAGAGTTCAAATCCCAATATTGCTAACCTCTTGATCCACTCTATCATCTTTAGTCCATGAGATTTTACATAAGCCAACTCAGCCATTTGTTAATAGGCTCTTCAATATCTCATATCTTTGAGTCTTACTCTGCTCAACAAACAACTCCATCAGATGAATCAACATGGCTCTTAATTCCATGTCATCATGTTTCCTCTACAATTCATTGCACATATGATGAACTAAATCTCTAAGTAATTTAATTCATTTTTGTGGACTAATTTCATGGAAAAATATGTTTTTTTATCACTTAGTATAGGGATCTAGTCCTCAAATGGGTCAAGTCCTCAAATGGGTTTTTATGTTCTAAAGGATTTTTCTAGAAAAGAACCATTAGAGATGTCTACCTTCAAATCACAATGAGGCACTTCGCATAGTGCCATGTGTCACAACCTGATTGGAGTTTTTCCACGACTCAATGGCTTTGATTGGCTTTGTCAATTAGAGAACCTTGAGCGCACCACTTGGTGTGTTGTGGCCATGGTTTCTTTTAGTACCACATTGAAAAAAAGGGACTTTTTTTTGTTCTTTATAACAAAAAACCATTGACGTCTCTTAGTTGGTCCATTACACATTTACCTATGCCATGTCATATGCTTCATATGTGGTGCCACTCAAGGGTGCCATGCATGCACTTTATTCCAATCAACCTACCATATTTCAGACCCTACATTGCATCAACATGATGCACTAGTGGCATGTGTGTGATTGTGTGTGTCTAGACCTTGTGGGACCATGTTTCAATGTTTGATTGGCAGCAAAACACTAATCCCCTTTTTAACTTCAAATATTTCCCTAAGAAATCTTGAATAATCCTTAAAACTTTTAGAAGAATCCCTAAACATAGAAATTCAATATCTCTTGAAATAAAAATAATTTTTCTATCAAATTTTCTTTATTGGATCAAGAATTAATCCTCTATCTTTTTATGTTATTTAATTTAAAGTCATCAAGAGAATTAATGGCCTTTAATTTTAAATAGGACTGAATTCTATTTAAAATGAAATTAATCCAAGTTTGGCCAAGCTTCCCTAAAACTACACGACTATCTCAGATTGTAAATCATTTGCAAACCCAATTTGACAACCTTGACTCTTCATGAGTTGACTTACCTCCCAAAAACGTGAAGAATTCCTTTCTTCCTCTCCGTCGTTGTAAATTGCATCCATGCTTTCATACATGTGTACCTATTTCCATGCCTCTACATAAACCATAGAAGCTGAGGGAATTCGACCACTTCACTTCAAGAAAGTCAAATTTGGCTAGTCTCATAATTTAATTAGCACAAATAAATGGTATGTGAGAAGCCACACTCATGTTTATACTCAATTCACACTAAATAGAAGAAAAGTGAGCATTTGAGTGGAATGGCATGATGAATGTGAAACTTTTAAAAAGACATCATAATGTGTATCATATTAGAAAGAATGATGCATTGAAATCAATTAATAATAGTGAAAACAAATGCATTAATGACATGTTAACCCCCTCCAACTCAAAACATTGCTAGTTTCTAAGAAATGGAAGTGAAATAAAGGATATAGTGGGACCAACACACAACCTACAAATTTATGGATTATCCAATTTAATAGAAAGATGAATGATCCACCTAAAAGTCATGGGGCAAGAATTCCCTACTTAGGAGGTTTAATAGACCATATGAATGATCTATCTAGAAGTGAAGGGGAGATTTATGGTCCCCGACTCAAGGCCGAGGCTCTAGAGTCAAGGCATTCCCTTTGAGATCTTACCTTTAATTCTCAAAACCAAAGGATTTCATTGCCCAAATACTATGCAAAAAATAAATCATTGAGAAAAATTCCTCAACCAAAGTTGAGTCAGCACTGATAACATGCTAATTACACATGATAATACAAAATTATTTATGCATATTAAGGCATAAAAGATTCCATTCCTATGCATGTTATCATATTTTTTAGTGTTTATCTATCATTCTAGGAAAAAATTATTATAATATCAAAATACATTAATTTAGGGTTAATTATGATGAATTAAAGATAAATAATTTCATAACCCATCATTACTTGAGATTATAATTAATTTTTAAGGTTAAATAATGAGACAAAATTATTTTATGTACACTCATATAATTTTCTAAGTTTTAAAATCTTAAAGAAATGAGTGTATTTTTGAAATAGAAATTAAATATCTTGTTATTTATTAAATTTGATTTTTTTAAAATGATAGATAATTTAATTTCTGATCAAATGAAATAAATTTAGATTAGTTTGGAGTTATATTTTGAAAGCTATGAATTTTATAATTTTTAGGGATTTTTCTAGATTTTTTATAAAATTTTATGAAATTTTAATGAATTTTCTAGATTTTTTTGAATTGTTATAAATTTTAAATCAATTTATTTAATTAAAAATTAATTTTATAAATGCGCAGGTGATGTGGCGCAATCTAGAGCGTCTGATCGCGTGGTTAATTAGAACCGTTGATCGTCACTTAAAGGCGGGGGTACGTGGCGCAATGTGATTCGTCGGAGAATTATTTTAAAATAATTTAATCTCAGCCGTTGATCTAAGGAGTTATAACGGGTGAGATTAAAACTGATAGAAACGCGTCTGAGCATCCGATCAAGATCCAACGGCGAGCGTTTGATGCGTTCCTTATAACACGCGTGACGTGGCAAAATCTCGGTGGTCCATTGGAGATCCAATGACCACGACTGAATCGTAATGATTTGCATCTCTGCGTTTCATCAGAACCGTTGATCAAAGATTAATTGACGATTGATAACATGCAATTTCATGCATTAATATCATGCATTTTATGCATTTATTCTTTGAAATATAATCATAAATGCATTTTATCATGATTTAAAATGATTAAATTGATAATTTCTATGTTTTAAAGGATATTCTTGATTTTTCATAAGTTAGTAGCATTTTATGAGCATTTAATGATTTTGATTTATCAAGAATATAATTTTCTTTAATTATAAAATGAAATTTCTCTCTCTCTCTCTCTCACTCTCTCTCTCTCTCTCACTCTCTCTCTCACACACACACTCTCTCTCTCTCTCTCTCTCTCTCACTCTCTCTCTCACACACACTCTCTCTCTCTCTCTCTCTCTCTTTCTCTCTCTCTTTCTCTCTCTCTCTTTCTCTCTCTCTCTCTCTCTCTCTTTCTCTCTCTCTTTCTCTCTCTCTCTCTTTCTCTCTCTCTCTCTCTCTCTCTCTCGCGACGGGAATTCCGTCGCGAGCCTCTCTCTTTCCTCCATTTTCCTCTCCTCTTCCTCTCTCCCTCTTCTCTACCTTTCTACTCTCTCCCTCACTGTCAATCTCTCCATTTCTCCTCTTCCCTCTCGCTCCCTTCCCCTCTCTCCCGCACGCACGCGTGCATGCGTGAGAGGAGGGGGAGATTTCTCCTCTTCTCTTCTCCCTTCTCTCCTCTTCAGAGAGAAGCGTCTCTCCCAAGTTCTCTTCTTCTTCCGCTTCTTCTCCGCTTTTTTTTCTCTCGCTCGCGCGATCTCTCTCGCGACGGAAATTATTTCCGTCGCGAGGGGAGTTCTCTCTCTCTCTCCCCGTCTCTCTCTCGCGACGGAGAATTTCCGTCGCGAGGAGAACTTCTCTCCTCTTTCTCCCGTGCTTTCTTCATCTTCTTCTCTCCTCCACCTTTCTCGCTTCTCGCTGCTCATTTCTCTCCCTCAACCACGTGCGCGGAGGAGACCTCTTCTGCCCGTATTCTTCGCGATCAAGAGACAAGAGACAGAGACGAGAGAAGGGAGAGGGGAGGAGAGAGGAGAGATGAGCGAGGAGAAAGGAGTGAGGAGAGAGGAGAGAGACTAATATTCTGTTTTTAGTTTTTCTTGTCTTTTAGCGAAGTTTGACCAGGCACGATACTGAAGTTGAGCGGGTTGACCGGCGCAATCTAAGGAGAGAGAAGGGCAGATCAACGGCCCGAAACGCTCCAAGTTAAAATCGTGATATCTGACGATCTTGATGGAGTTGGGAGCTGAAATTTCGTGGGCATGATCGTCATTTCAAGCTCCACGAATTTGCTGGGGTAGATTTAGGCTCAGAGACAAAAAAAAAAATAGGGTTATCAATGTTTTTGTTGTTTGCTTCTAGCATTGGCTAGCTAGAAGGAAAGAAAGCAACAATGGATCATTTTTCATGTGTTGAACTTCATTGTCAGTGAGTTTCTTCCCTCTTCTATTTATTCTTCGTGTTGGATGCAAGACGCCAAGTCCGGGCAAAATATACGGCTCTCGAAGGTATGTTTAGATTAGGGAGCATCACTAGATTGTATGTTCATCACGAATCTTAGATTAGAACTATCTTCTATCCATTTCTTCTGATTCCTCATCTGTTTATCAATATTTTCTCATTGAAAAACCCTAAAAATCACTTTTCCACCATCGATCAAGGGTTTCCAATCTTTGAAAGGAGTTTGGAAGTACTTGTTCGGTTCACTTCATCTCCACGCACATTTTCTTCCTTCCATCGATCATTTTCGGTTTCTAAATCTAAAATACCAAAAAAAATAGTTTCTGATTTCAATCTTTTAACCTTCCTCTCTGTGGATTCGACCTCGACTTGCCACTGTTCTAATTTAAAAATCAGTTTCGAAGAGTTGAGTATAAATTTTTTTTGATACGTAAAATTGCGCATTCAATGACCGATTTTTACGCTTATCAATGATCGAACGGTTACGCCCAATTCACCATATAAATAGAGGTGTTCTTCGACATTGTAAATCATTCCAGGGCAATTCGAGTAAATCGATTTGTTTAGACACCAAAGCCCTTCAATCTCTTGCTTCCAATTGCTTGTATACTCATTTCTGCGCCCAATGAGTACTTGAGAGTGAGATTTCATTGAGAGAATATGAAGAAATTGACGCTTGAACATCGAGGATCGCGTTTTCTGAATTTTGGACGAAAAGCCTTGAATCCGGCGAATAATTGGATCAATTCGAGCGCAATCTTGGGTTAGGGATCGTGTTTCATCCTAATCTTCCTTTGTATAGCTTTAGATTTCAATTTTGAATCTTAATTTGAGTCATTTTCAATTTTAATTTTGGTTTTTCGTAAATTTTAATTTCAGAAATTTCTCTCTTGTTCATTCGATGATTTCTCCGCGAATCTTGATCCAAATTTAGTGATTTTTTATTCTATGGAGTTGTCTTCGAGTCTTCTTTCCAAAGATAATAAATTCCCTAATTTCTATCCACATTTCATTGTTTGATTTGATCAAATTCGAAAAAGATCATCAGAAATTACCTTAATTCTCCGTGAATTTGACCCTTATTCAGTACTATACCTCTCAATTCATGTTAATTTCTTTAAATTTGTGAGTTTGGTAATTTTTTTGACTCTTGACCATGTGTTTTCAACGACCTCGCGGTCTCGATTCGTCAAGCACCAGCTCAAACTATTAAGTGTATTTCAGGAAGCAAAACCCATGTCACAAACCACAAAAACCAAAGGAGGAGGATAATATTTACATTTCACATTCAATTGAGATTAATAAAACATAAAAGCAAAATTTCAGCATCTATTGACATTTTCAGTGTTGGCCAATATATTTTTTTCTTTTTTCATTCCCCTTTTTTAATTTTCCCCTATTTTTTATTATTATTTTACTATTCATGAATTACATAATAATTGCTCCATTATTTGAAAAAATTAAAATAAAAAATCAAGCCTGTAAAGATGAATGGGGACTATAAGATGTAGAGTTAAGGGATTTAGAAGATGTGGATGACATCCACCCACAGTTATTATAATTTTTATTAGGGCTTACTTGATGGAGCCCAATAGGAGGCAAAGGATTAGGTAAAGTAAGAAATTTGAAAAAATAATACTAAGAGCATTGAGATATTCTGTCAAGAATAGCTAAGGAAAGATCAATATAAAGATGAATCCAATAGGTTTTAGAAATTTTAAATGGTTTAAAAATTTACACATTTTTAAGTTTTCTAAACCAAAATTGAATGTTCTATTGTTCTCAATAAAACCTTCATGTGCAGGTAATCATGAAAAATGATGATGATTCATGCCATGCTAGAGAATCTCAAAAATATTATTAAGTGGGTTTATAAAAACTCATTGATTTATTATTTGTTGCGTTCATTCTTTATTTCTTGAAATTCCATCAAAATATATCTTTCAACTTCTTGAAATAGCACATGAATATTGACAGAGCATGTTTGTGCGGTCATCAAATACACACGTCCACACGCAAAAATTGAAACCAAAATCACTTAAATTCAAGTTTATTTATGGTTAATTTAGTATAGAGGTGAGGAAGAGTTGAACCCATGGAGAATTAAGGAGTGATTTTGAAATGTTATGAAATTTGATCAAATTAGATGACGAATTGAAATGAGAAATGAAAGAAAAATATAGATTTGGAAATAATACTGATAGATCTATCAATGGAATAAAAAATCACTCAAATCGGATTTATCCACGGAGAAATCAAAGAGTTAAGTTATAGAGAGAAAATCATTTGCAATGAGAGAGAAAATGATGAAATTATTTAAAATTTAAAAAGCTAATGCTAAATCACAATATAATAGGAAGAAAACACAAAATCTAACCCAAAACCACACTTGAAATGATCCAATTAATCACCCGATCAAGGCTTTTCATTTCACGATTTCAATAATAGAACTTTAGAGTTCAAGAGGTGATTTCTCCACATTCTCAAGACAAACTCTTAACTTCAAACACTCCTTGGACACGGAAGTGAGTCAAGAACATGATTGAATAAGATATTAAAGGACTTAGTGATAACATGCTAATTAGACATGATAATATAGGATTATTTATGCATATTAAGGTATAAAAGATTCCATTCCTATGCATGTTATCATATTTTTTAGTATTTATTTATCATTCGATGAAAAAAACATTATAATAGAAAAGTACATTAATTTAGGGTTAATCATGATCAATTAAAGATGAATAATTTCATAACCCCTCTTTACTTAAGATTATAATTTATTTTTAAGGTTACATAATAAGAGAAATCATTTTATATACACTAATATATTTTTCTAAGTTTTAAAATCTTAAATAAATGAGTGTATTTTTAAAATAGAAATTAAATATCTTTTTATTTATTAAATTTGATTTTTTTAGAATGATAGAAAATTTAATTTCTGATCAAATGAAACAAGTTTGGATTAATTTGGAGTTATATTTTGAAAGTTATGACTTTTCTAATTTTTAGGGATTTTTTTCGGATTTTTTCTGAAATTTTCTAAAATTTTAATAAAATTTTCAGGATTTTCTGAATTAAAAATCAAAATTTCAAATTTTTATAAGCGTGTAGGTGACGTTGCGCAATATGGAGTGTCCAATCAATCGCGATCGGCGATCAAAGGCGGGGGGTGACGTGACAGCATGTGGAGCATCCAATCACACAAAGAATCGTGACCGTTGATCGTCACTTAAGGCAGGGGGTACGTGGCGCATTATGATTCGTCGGTGAATCATTTTTAAAATTATTTAATCTTAGCTGTTGATCAAAGGAGTTATAACGGTTGAGATTAAAACCAGCGGAAACACATCTGAGCATCCGATCAAGATCCAACGATGGGCGTTTGATGCGTTATTTATAACGCATGCGACGTGGCATCATCTTGGCGGTCCATCTTGATAACATGCATTTATAACTTAAATTTCTATCTTATTTCACTCATATTCATGCTTATTTTATGTAATTATGATGCATGTTATCTTAATTTTTATGAATTTTCTCCATTGGTATGCCATTACACTAAAGTTCATATTTATGCATAATTAGGGATAATTTATGCTTTATTGATGATGAATCTTCTTGAAAGATTAAATTGATATGAAGTATATACTTTCCCTGCTATATCTTGACTTTAGTAAATGCTTTTTAGAGGTTAACTTTAAGAATGAATGTAATGGATGATTAAAAGAGAGAGATATCAATGAATGCTTTTACGTTCTTTTTAATTCATCCTATGTTCTTCTTTTTAATTATATTCTTTTGTGGCATAATATGAAAAAGAAAAGAATTTGTGATCCAATGGAGAAAATTTGGATTAAAAAGGAGTTGTGTATTTAAAGTTATGAATTTATGAAGTTTATTCTCTTTTTCGGATTTTAATTTGATTTTTAAATTAATTTTTTCTTATTTAAAATCATGAAAAAGGGGGTTTTTTATTTCCATAGACCCGATGCTGATGTGGCGCATGCGAAGCTGATGTGGCACGGAGCTTACGTGGCGCGCGGGACCACCGCGCGGATGCGATGTGGCACTGAGTCCACGTGGCAGAGCCGTGGGTGGCCCACGCGAGGCGCAGGTGGCGCACAGGGCGCGTACACGTGGCAGGAGGCCACGCGTGTCCACGCGGGTCCACCGGACGCCCGTGTGGGGTGCCACATGGCAGGAGGGGGGGGGTCGGCATTTGGAGGGCCCACGGGTTAGTGGGCCCTGGTAAGATGATTGGGGCGGTAGCGCAATATCGTTAAACCACCCTGGTATTTAAGCTTAAAATTCTCCATTATTTCTTCCACGTGGGACTATGTTCCCACACGGTTCTTACCTTTGCATGACACGTGGCGGCACGGCGGACGTTGGATGCACGGGCTTCGATTGAGATGCGTTGATGCGATGGACACAGAGTCCACCTGATCTCCATCATAAGCACGTGCTCAATAGGAGGAATAAGTGGATGAGATCGAGAGCTTAACTGGTGACACATGGAGCCGCCATGAGCATCTGATCTTCATCGTGATTTGATCACGGCTTCATCGGACGTGGCTTCATCGGACGATCTCGATCTTTCGCGATTTCGGCAATCAGGGAGCACCGCGTGGATCGCGATTGTGATCTTCATCGAACGGATGGCATCGCAACTCGTCGGCACGGTCGGATCTTCATCGAACGGGCGACAAAAGAGCATCAACGTGATCGCGGGGCAATCACGATCAGACGGCCACGATGCTCCCCGATCTTTCTCTCACCTTGGCAACGCATCTGGATGGTTGGATCCTCATCAAACGGGCGGCATTGCAAGAAACATAAAGACAAACGCTTCGTGAAATCAGGACGGCCCAACCTACCTGATCCAATCGGACAATGGATCGAGATCGACGAAGAACCACGATCGTGGCCCAGTCAGCGGAATATTGGGAGCCATGACCGCTCCAAATGATGGACCATGATCGCCGTGCGATCGTGGCCATCGATCCGCTCCCACGACCGCATCAAACGGCCGCAAATTTCGGGCCACAATCCTCTTTAAAAGACAATGTATTTCTCCTTTCTTCTTTAACTTTTGATTGATTCATGAAGCAATTAAGCGAATTCAGAGCAAAATCTTAAGTTCTTCGTGATCCCCCCACGTTTAGACTCGATTGCGAAGCAATTGGAGCAGGATTGATCGCCAATTCCTCTTTGATTTTATCAAATTTTCCCCTTGAATTCCGAACGTCCACGAGGAAGAATCCGAGCAAATTGCTTCAATCCACGAGAATTGAAGCCCCATTCTTGCGAAAATCAGGTTAGTAGTGAGATTCAATCAATTATCAAGAGGTAATTTGAGTTTTTATTAGATTTAGAAGTTTAATTTTGCAAATTAGTTCTTAGTGTTCTTCATTTTCTCCAAAAAATTTGATTTTTGGTTTCATTAGATTCCTCTTTTCATCAGCTTTCCGTGGATAGAAAATTCATTGAATTCTGAGTTCATTTGGCCCTTCAATTTAACGTTTGACCGAGCACTGTTCATCTTTCATCAGAAGTCAAATGTTGACTTTCGGGGTCAAGTACTTTCAATTTACAAATCAGAATTTGATCATTTTGGTCTCCTTAGATTCCTCTGGTTCTTAGATTTCTATTGACATATAAGTTGCAAGATTTGGATTTCATTTGACCGGTCAATTTGATGATTTCCTTTGAGGTGTTCATTTCAGGGATTTTCTGATATTTGATTTTCAATAATTCATAGTAAATCCATTTCTTATCTAAAAATCACGAATTCTATATTAATAAATTCCATTTTCTCTATAGTTTTTAAATATATAATTTTTGTAATCTTCTAACACTTTTTGATTCTCTGATTTTACAGAACACCTACTGTTGGACAAAGTCAATGCTTTGATTTTGACTTTTCTTTGTCAAACCCGAGAATTCAATTCTTAAAACTTCTTATTTAGTCTATTTATATCATTTCTATTCATCACATCTTATTATTACTTCTTTAAAAACCCTTTTAAACCTAAGTTTGACCAAGTCAACTCTGCAATTAAAGTCAACCCTGCTCTCTGTGGATCGACCCGATACTTACACATTACTTGATTTATAATCTTATCTTTGTGAGTTCGGTTTTATAAATTTTGTTTGACTTACGTTTCTGAGTTTTAAAGATACACAAAAAACGTTTCGTCACATCTCTGATCCACCTGCCACGACTTAATCATAACGATTTGCATCCGAGTGTTTTATCATAGCCATTGATCGAAGATTAAATGCCGATCGGACGGTTACGCCAATTTGTCCTACAAATTGAGATGTTCTTCGACATTATAAAGTATTCCAAGCCAATTCAACTTAATTGAATTGTTTAGACACCAAATCCCTTGAATCTCTTGCTTCCAATCACTCATAGACTCATTTTCGCGTCCACAGAGTGCTTGAGAGTGAGATTTTGTTGAGAGACGAGGAAGAAATCGACGCTCGAACATCAATGATCGCGTTTTCTGAATTTCGGAGGATTAGCCTTGATCCGGTGACTAAATTGGATCAATTCGAGCACAATCTTGGGTTAGAGATTGTGTTTCATCATAATCTATCTTCGTATTGCTTTAGATTTTATTTTTGAATCTTAATTTGAGTCAATTTCAATTTCAATTTCGATTTTTTGAGATTTTATTTTTCAGAAATTTCTCTCCTGTTCATTTGATGATTTCTCTGCGAAATCAGATCCAAATCTAGTGATTTTTAATTCTTTGGATTCGTCTCTGAGTTCTCTTTCCAAACATATCAAATTTCCTAATTTCTATCCACATTTCATCATTCGATTTGATCAAATTCAAAGAGATCTTCAGAAATTAACTTAATTCCCTGTGGATTCAACCCTTATTCACCAGTATACCCCTCAATTCGTGTTTGTTTCCTAAAATTGGTAAGTTTGGATATTATTTTGACTCTTGACCGTGTGTTTTTAATGACCTCGTGGTCTTGATTTGTCAACGAGCTGTCCAAAAGGTCCAATTAATAATAAAAAAAAGAATTCATTCTCCATTGATGAGAGAGAGTTTAAATAGAGTTCAAATTGGGCGTAATCATCACATTGCCTCTTCAGATGCAATCAAAATTTTAGATTCATTATAGGGATTGTAATAGATGTTTTTAAGTTGTGGCCATTTGATTTGAGGTGGAGTGTCGAGATTCTTCCACGTGGATGCGTCAAGATGAATCAACACTAGATTTCATCCATCAGATATTTGTTTGACGCCTTAGATTGCACCACGTCCATCACGGAAGTCCATAAGGTAAACTAGATCTAGGCTATTATAACTCTCTCGATGGACAGCACGGATTCATGAATGCTTAAAAAACAAATCAATGTCCAAAGAAAAATTGCCACGTACACCCTCTCTTTAAGTGATCATCAATGGCTTAGATTAGATCTCCTTCTTTGCACTAATCGGACACTCATGATGCTGCCACATCACTTGCACATAAACACTTGAGTCGCACATTGAAAATATTAAATATATTTAAGGGGTATAAATAAGGTAATGAGCATTTACATTAATCGGCCCATTAAGGATACTCAACACTAATAAAACTCCCCTAACATCCGCCACGTGCGCACCACCTACGCACCACATGGTGCTCACTGGTACATAACATGTTGCCATATAAGCATGCATGCCACATCATCCCCATGCCAGTACATACTTAATCAAATATTTTTAAATAATTTTAATAAAAATAATTTAATTAAAATTCATAAAAGTTCAATATAAATTTAGAAAATCCTTAAAAATTAGAAAATTCATATCTTTCAAAATACAACTCCTTTTTAATACAATTTTTTGTTTGATTAGAAATTGAGTAATGTATTAGTCTATGCAATTTAATTAAGAAATAACAAGAGAATAATTATTTAACTCCAAAATAGAATGATTTTAGAGTGTATGTAAAAATATTTCTATTCTATTATGTAGCATTTAAAAACTCAAATAAAATCTCAAGTCAAATTAGACCAATATATTTCAATCTTAAACTCATGATTTTTACATGATTAGCCTTTAAAATTATACATTTTGAGATTTTTGATATAAGTTACATATAATGATGAAAATGCCCTCAAAGTATGATAACATACATCAAGAACATACAAATGGTGCCTCAAAAAAAGTTGCATGTAATTATACCTAATTACATGTGATTGCATCTAGTACTAGTAGTCATGAAATTATACCTAAATATTGCATGTTGTCAGATGTCAAACAAAATTTCATCGAATTACTCCAGATTCTATTGTTCTTCTTGATTCATCAAGAACTCCTCAACATATTTATCCATGGAAACATTCTTCTTCCCCAAATTCATCTTGAACATTCTTCATGAAAATATCTTTCCTATAGTATTATGATAACATGCATATTTAACGAAAATTCTGATCTTATTTAACTAATATTCATGCTTATTTTATGTAATTATGATGCAAGTTATCATAGTTTTTATGAATTTTCTCCATTGGTATGCCATTCTACTAAACTCCATATTTATGCATTAATTAGGGTTAATTATATGCTTTATGGATATTTAATCTTTTACAAGGTTAAATAAATATAAATTAATTACTTTCCTTAAGTTACTTTGACTTTAGTTTATGATTAAAAGGATTAATTTCAAGAAAAGAATGATTGGATGATTAAAAGAGAGAATTCTTAATGAATTACTTAGTATTATTTTCAATCCATCACATTTTCTTGTTTAAATTTATATTTTTAGGTGGTATAATATTAAAGATGAAGGAATTTGTGATCCAATGAAGATATTGATTTCTGAATTTTCTAGATTTTTGTGGAATTGATTTTGATTTTTCAGAATTTATTTTGATTTAATTCTCTTTAAAAAAGGCAAAAGGGGGTTTATTTCTCCACAAGACCCGCGGAGCTGATGTGGCGTGGCGTGGGACCCGCGCGGATGTGACATGGCACGCAAGGCCACGTGGCAGAGCCACGCGAGCCCACGCGGGCGCTTGCATGGCGTTGATGTGGCGCGGACGCGTGGCGGGGCCACGCGAGTCCACGTGGACGCCGGGGTGGCACCACGTGGCAAGTGTGTCTTCAAGCTGGCAGATGATGGGCCCATGGGTTAGTTGGGCCCAGGTAAGTAGTTTGGGGCGGTAACGCAAGTGCTTAAAGGAAAGTCTACCTTTTATACCCACCAATCTCCATTTATTTTCTCCGTGTGGGACTATGTTCCCGTGGAATTTAAAATTACATGCGACGTGGCATTGCATGGCATGTCGGATGCAATCGCGATGATGGAGATGCCTCGATCACGTGAACCGGAGTCCACCTGATCGAAGATCAAGGCACATGCGCAAAATGGAGCCGTCGATCTCATTAATGAAATCAGAAGGCCTCGGATAAATCGCGAATTTGGCGCATCGTGGGGAGACACGTGGACGCATCGAGACGCTCCAATCAAGATTGGACGGGCCAAAGGAAAGGGAGAACATGGGCCTGCGTCGTGGGATCATGGCTCATCTTATGCGCACGATCGTGGCTGTCCAACCGATCTTCATCAGATCAAACGGTCCACATTTTTCGCGTAGAATTTCCTTATAAAAACTGATGTATTATCTTCGTTTAATTAACTCTTGATTAATCGTGAAGCAATTAAGCTAGTTTGAAGGCATATCTTGAGTTCATCGCGATTCCCCTGTGTTCTAGACTCCATCTCCGAAATCACGTCGAAGATGAAATCGATCAAATACTCTTCAATCTGCGTGAATTGAAGCCAAATCTTCACATCAATCGGGTTAGTAGTGTGATTCGATCATTCTCCTTGCAATAATTTTAATTTAGATTTGATTTGGTAGGTTAATTTTGTTTTTAAAATCGTTTTGTTCTTCATTTTGCCCAAATTTGAGCGTGAATTTTGCTGATTTTGAAATAAGGATTTCTCCTTGATATTAAGTCCGAATCATTTAATTCTGGTTTCATTGGATTTCTTATTTCATCAGCTTTCAGTGGATAGTAAAATCGTAAAATTTCATCATCATTTGACCCTTCAATTTAACATTTGACCATCTACTATTCATTTTCAATCCGAATTTGGGCATTGACTTGTGGGTGCAATTACTTTCAAAATACAAGGTGAAATTTGATAATCTTGGTCTCTTTGGAATCCTCTGATTGTTAGATTTCCATTCATATGTGAATTGAAATATTTGGATATCATTTGGTTAGTCAATTTGAAGATTTACACCGAAGTATTCATTTCGGGATTTTTCTGATCTTTGATTTTTAATAATTTGTAATTAATCCAATTCTTCTAGAAAAATTTCCATTCTCTCTATAGTTTCTGAATGTATAATTTTCATAATATTTTAAGCTCTTTTTATTCTCTGATTTTCAGAAAGTCAACTTGTAGTCCAAGTCAACGCTTTGACCTTGACTTTTGACATTTCTTCTAAAAATCAGTTTCTAAAGTCTTAAAATACCTTCTCTGATATCATTTCTATCATTTCAATTAATAGTATTCATAAATTCATTTCTTAAAAACCCTAATTAAACCTAAGTTTGACCAAGTCAACTATGCGATCAAAGTCAATCAGTGTTCTCTATGGATCGACCCGATCTTTACACTATACTTGATTCTATATCTTTGTTATTGTGAGTTTGGAATTATAAATTTTGTTTGACCAAAGTTTATGTGTTTTAATGACCGCATATAACGCTTCGTCATATTCCACTACCTCATTCAAACAAAAGTCATCATTCACATAAGATTTTTGATCCTCACATCTCATGTCAAGAGATTCATTAGGAAATATTTGATCCATGTCCTCTAAAATTAAATCATCATTTCTTCTTTCATTTTTTTATTTCATCTTAAATATTTATCTCATGAGGATAGAATGATGATTTTCGAGATAACCTCTTATCATTTAGTGAAATTAGTGAGATAAAAAATATTTTTATGAAGAATGTTGTTTTTGGTGAGATTAGTTCCTAATTTTTTGGTTAACCTCTTATTGATTTGTGCGATTACATATAAGTGTAAAACCGTGGTTGTTGAAATTGCAAGTTCATGTATCAAAAGTTCTACTTAGCTCTTTGAATTTGATCTTGAAATTTAGAATAGTGGCGAGTTGAGGTCAAATCCACAGGGAGGATTATTAAAAGACTGAAATAAAGGCATATTTTTTTAATTTTTGAATTAAGAAAATGAAAATGATTGATGAAAAAAGATAGATGTATGCAAAAAAGGCAAAAAACTATCAAATGCTTTGAAACTCCTTTATAAGATAAAAAACCCCTGATCAGATAGTAGAAATTTGATTGATGGTTTGATAATATAAAAATTTGAATGAAAAGATTGAGAAGAATAAGCCCTAATTTAAGGGTCTGGGACCAAAACTCACTCTGGTAATGCTCTCCGATAAAATACTCTTTTGAGAGCCTCTACATCTCTCATGTACTTGCTGGTTTACATCTAACACAATTAATGAATTGAAAATAGAAGAAACTCACTAAAGATGACATTTGATTCACGATGAATGATCTAGCGGTGCTCTTTTTCCTCTAGCTAGCCAATGCTAGAAGCCACCAATGACATGCTGAAGAACCTAAAATTTCCTCCCCTTTTAATGATCTAGTACAAATTGAAGGAGCATGAAAGGTTAATCATGCCCACGAAATTTTAGCTCAAAGCTCCGTCAGGATTGTCAGATACCAAGCTTTGAATTTGGAGTAATCTTAATCATTTATTTGTCTCTCTCTCATCAATCACTACAAATTTTCTGCTACATCATGCTCAAGTATGAGAATTGGCAACCCTATAAAATCTCGCTCCACATTACTATTAACCTTTGAAAATCAATATTCAATGTCTTTCCTATTAAATTATATTTGATGGGCGTATGAGAGAGAAACGAGATAGAGAGGAAGTGAGAGAAAGAATCCTATGCCCACAGAGAGAGAGGGAGAGGGCACATGAAAAAGAGAGGGAATTGGCAAGAAGCTTGATAACATGCAATCTTAACATGATAAAACATGATTATTAATGCAAAATAAGGCATAAAACATTCCATTTATATGCATGTTATCATACTTTGAGTGCATTTCTATCATTCTATGCAATTTTCTGTTATAATCTCAAAATGCGTTAATTTAGGGTTAATTATGATGAATTAAAGATTAAAGATTTTATAACCCATCTTTATTTGAGATTATAAGTGTTTTTAAAGTTAAATAATAAGAGAAATCATTTTTATAAACATTCATTTAATTTTCTGAAGTTAAAATCTTAAAGAAATGAATGTATTTTTGAAATAAGAATAAAATCTCTTGTTATTTAAATAATTTGACTTTTTAAAATGATAGATAATTAAATTTCAGATCAAATGAAAGAAACTTGGATTAATTTGGAGTTGTATTTTAAAAGATATGATTTTTACAATTTTAGGGATTTTTTCTGGATTTTTTCCTGATTTTTATGATTTTATTTTCTATTTAAAAACGTTTAAAATAAATAAATAAAAAATGCAAAAAGCACGCGGGTCCCATGCGGGTGCGACGTGGCACGCAAGGCCATGTGGCAGAGCCACGCGGACCCGCGCAGCACTTACGTGGCACATTATATCTATATTATTTATTTATTACATATATACATAAAATGGGTCTTCAGCCTTCCCTAGATGGGAAGGGTTATTAACCCTCTAAACCGTCGGGTCTTATAAACCCGACGGTTTTCTATAATTATTACCGTGTGGGACTAATCCACACGTTGTACTTACCTTTCAGGTGACGTGGACGCGCGTGAGCGTTGGATTGGGCGGCGCACAGGCTCTCGCGCGTCGATCGCGTGAGCACGGTCCACGGATCAGAGATCAAAACACGTGCCAAATTAGAGGAGTTATAACGGCCAGATTAGAGGCCACGTGGCGACATCACACGCGCCGATCGCGTGGATGTGTGGTGCACCGGAGATCAATCAAACACGTGCCTATTTAAAAGAGTTATAACGGTCCAGATTCGATCGCGCAGGGAGAATCACGGCCATCCGATCGCGATCCAAAGGGCGTTATTTGAAGCATTTTTTAAAGCGTTTCGTCAGATCAGATCTGGACCGTTGGATCGCGATCCAAGGGGCATAGATCCAAGCGTTTTATAACGCAAATCGCAAAGATAAATCTGGAGCGTCGATTTGAGATCTGACAATCGCGATATAAGCATAACGTTTCAATAAAGAGGCGGTTTCATCTGGACCGTTGATCGAGCTTAACGCACCGATCGGATGGCTCTCCCCATTTCGCCCTATAAATAGAAGAGTTCTTCGTCGTTTGTACTCATTCTTGAGGGATTTGATCTAATCGACCTATCTAAACCCCTTCTCTCTTGAATCTCTTTCTTGTAATCGCTTCTAGACTCGAAATCGTGTCCACCGAGTGTTTATAAGAGAGATTTCGACGATCGTGCGAGGAGAATTTGTCTCTTGAACACCGATGTTCACGATTGAATTCGCGGAATGAATAGTTGTCGATCCGGCGATCAATTGGATCGATTTGATCATTATCTCGGGTTAGAAAATAATTTTATCCTCTTATCTATCGTCATGTATCATCAATTTTAGGTTTAGGATTTCAATTTAAGTTTAATTTCATTTTAATTTCAATTGGTGTTCTTTGTGATTCCGAAAATTTCATCCCACTTCCATCTTTGATTTCTCCGTGATTACTAATCCAAATCGAGCGATTTTTGATTCCACGGATAGATCTTTGAGTTATCTTTCTAAAAACACTATTTTCCCTAATTTCTCACCTCAATTCATCATCCAATTTGACCAAATTCCAAAAGATATCTTGAAAATACCTAAATTCCCTGTGGATTCGACCCTTATTTACCATTATACCCTTCAATTCACTCTTAATTCTCCAAATTGGTAAGCTAGGCTTTATTTTTGACACGAGACCGTGTGAAATCGACGACCTCACGGTCTCGTCTCGTCTCGTCAAATCTCATGACATAAAGAGGAAAGAAAAGAGGGAGAGGAAAATTGGCAAAGAGAGAGAGAGAGAGAGAGCGATGTAGAAAAGAGAGGGTGGAGAAGCAATGTAGTGAGAAATGTGACAATGGAGAAGGCTTTTCTCGTGCCTGCTAGAGGGAGGAGGGAAAATCACATGAAAGAAAGAGAGAAGGGAGAACTACTGAGATGCGGCTAAGAAGAGAAATACAAGAGATAGAACAATGTGCATGGAAGAGAGAGAAATAAGCAAAACAATGAAAAGGATGAGAGAAGATGGCACAAAGGAGAGCAAGAGTAAGAGACTATGCAGGAGAGAGAGAAAAGTAGGCGTGAGAGAAGCAGTAGGGTGGAGAGAGTGAGAGAAAGTCAGTCTCTCTCTCTTCCATTTGCTCATGCACTAGAGAGCGCAAGAGCAAGGGAGAGAGAGAGAGTTTCTCTCTCTCTCTCTCTCCTTTTCGTCTGCTCGCACACAAGAGAGCAAGGGATAGAGAGGGAGAGAGACTCTCTCTCTTCATATGCATGTGTGCAAGAGGGTTAGAGAGCAAGGGAGAGAAACTCTCTCTCTCTCTCTTTCGTCTACTTGTGCATGAGGGAGCGAGCGAGAGACATAGATAGATAGGAGGAGAGAGAGAGAGAGAGAGAGAGAGAGAGAGAGAGAGAGAGAGAAGAAAGGTGATGATTAGATGAAGAAGAGAAAAGAAAAGGAATGACCGTAGAGAAAAAGTTTATCCATTGAGAACACGAGAGAAAGGAGAGAAATAAGAGAAGAGAGGAGGGAGAGAAGCTGTGAGAGGGACAGAAAGTGGGAGAGAGGAAGAAATGACATGAAGAGGGATGATGAAGAATGCGGAAGATAAAATTCCTCTGCGATGAAAGAATTAAATCTTTCATCAGGGTGTGCACGCACGTTTGTGCACACGAGAGAAAGAGAGGGAAGAAGTGGAAAGATGAGAAGTTTGAGAAGGAGAGAAGAAGAAACATGACTCTCTCTTCCATCTGCTTGGGAGTGAGAGAGCAAGAGAGCAAGGGAGAGAGAGAGTGATAGGGAGAAGAGAGAGTGAAGAAGAAGAGGAAGATGAGGAGATGGCAGCAATGGACGTGGCATGACACGGAAGGTGTAGGTGGAAGAAGGCAAATCAAGGGGACAAAATAATTTTTTTTCTTCCATCTCATGAGATAGAAAGTGGGAAGGTGGGAGAGAGGGAGAGGGAAAATTTTATGCCATAATAAATCATTTTCTTGATAAATCAATGTCATAAATTCTCATAACTTTTATCAAATCATGAAAAATAAGAATATCCTCTTAAATATAAAGATTATCATTTTATTTTAAACCATGATAAAATACAGATATGGTCATATTTATAAAAATGATTGCATTAAATGCATGATATGAATGCATGAATTTGCATTCATATTACGCGGGCCTTATTTGTTCCATCAAGTTCTTCCCCTATCATTGTATCATTCAAGATTTATAGACATGAGGCTAGGCATGGCCTTTATGAGCTGGTCCTTGAGACCCCTCCAATTGGGCCTTCTTGTCTTCTCTTCGAACATGACACGTCCCTCCAATAGAATTGACGATTGGGTCATCTGGGTATCACCAAAATGTATCATGTTCTTCTATGAATTCTATTTCATCTTTATGAGCTTGCCTCTATTTCCATTAAAGAAAACCTTTTGATCTCATGCATGTGATGTGTGGGGGTCGTCTTGAGTCTCATCCATTTTGGATTTTCCCTACGATAGCCTCTGTTGATGATTTCTCCCATAGTTCTATCTTCTCGAAAACTGCATGGACATTCTGCCCTCTATTTGTTAGTTTCTCTAGGAGATCTCCACTTAATACTTGACTACTACCAAAGTTCTCTACACTGTAATACTCTAGACATTGTGATGGAGAATTATTTTAGAAACATGAACACAAGGGTTCTAAGTGAACCTATCCTCCTCCTCCTCCTCCTCCTCCTTATCTACCACTTTGTGAAATTATCCATTCCTTAAATGGATGAAGAAGACCTCTCTAAATAATTAAAGAGAGAGTAGATCTTAAGGGAATTATCTTCCCTCCTCTTTTTATTTTACACTGATCCAAAGATTGACTTGGTCAAAAGAAGTTAGCCTTATCCTTAGATAAATTAGAATCCCTTGAATGGACCAAGTCAACCACCATCTTACTTTGAAGTAGGGTCCTTAATCTCCAAACCTTATCCACCATATCATAGGTACCTTATATCCTTCTATTTAAATGATCTCAAAAGGAAAATAATAGTAGGAACATCTTTGTTGTCTTTCTTTCTCTCTTTGAAACCACCTCTAGTTAGAATCATAGGAGAGATCAATCACTCATGGAAGAAACTATCTTCTTAACCTAGTCAGGACAAGACATTGACACAAGTAAACCATGCAATCACAAGCTTATAATCAGCATGAAGAATCTGCCATAAAGAAGACAGTCATGAAGATAATAGAAGCAGCCTCACCAGGACTTTTAAAGAACATTGAAGACACAAGGAAGACAATGTCGTGAAGAATATCAAGCTTCTTATTCACTCTAGTGACTATGAAGACAATTATATCACAAGCACAAAGAAAGATATGGCCGTAAATAATTCTCAAGGGAACTACCTTAACGACTGCAAGCTTCAGTAAAGTCCAGCTTATGCCACTCCCGCTTCCCCTCCTGCGGTTATAGACAGAGAAGGGTCGAAGAGACCCCCCCCTAAAGCAACTAAAGGGAAAGGAGCGATGTGTTCGGCATTTATATTCCTATACCTATCTCTGCTTTTCTCCCGAGCAGCCCAACTGACAATATCAGCTCTACTCCCGCTGGCTATCTGCTTTTCATCATCTGCGGATCAAAACAAGAACTTCAAGGACACAACGTTGCATCAACCCAGTTCTTCCCGATCGTTGTCAGCAACAGTTTCGCCAGAAATGAAGACAAAGAGACGACGGATAAAACGAAATTATATGGCCGTAAGCGTTGACTTGCGGGGGCAGACACAAAGACGACGGAAATAAGGAGTTAACGCTTCTAATAAGACAGCTTCAGGACCTATCGACAGCAGCGGGTTTTGTAAACAACGTCACGATCTCGTAAATCGCCGATTCATCTCGTAAACCGTCGATATCGACAGTCAGCGCTCGATGAAGGTAGATGCGAATCACAAACCACCTCTGCTTATCGTCTCACCAACACGGGAAGCAGTCCGACATCAACTGATGAGGTGACTATCGCCGATACGCTACTCACATAATCGCGACTTCATCAAGCGGACGCGGAACTGCAACCACATTAAATCTACGTGATGATCTCTCTCCACGTCGCCACCGTTGCCCGACAAACCGACGGGCGAGGAGCCTCTTATCAACATCTCGTCGAGTGAACGTCATTGAACTCCAATCCGAGTCAACCCGACAAACCGACGAGAACGCTAACCGTCACGTCGCGCCGCTTCACCAAAACTTCTTTTCTTCTCCTATAAAATAGAAAATTGTAAACGAAAGCATATGATGTTGTTTATTGATAAATTGGTTACCGGTTACTTTTGTTTACCCCTGTGTTCATCATCGTGTTATCCTCGTGTTCCATCCATTCCTCCTCTCCAAAACTCATCTCCCGAGTTCTATCCTTCTTCTATTCCCCCTCCATTCTTTCCGCTTTCACGGAACTTATGTCTGACGCATTCCGAGGACATTCCGGATCGTTTGGTGATTTCGGAAGCATCATTTTCACGTCTATCTAAGGTACATCCTCTCCATCATATTATCGTGAATAATAGTTCTATTAAAGCTCCATAATTCCACATTAGATTTCCGTTTCCCTATTTCCCTCCATCTCGCGTTTTATCTTCATCGCTCTTCACTTTCTCTCTATCCTATACATTAAAATCTATAATAGTATCTCCTCTATCATCGCCAACTATATTATTTAATACATATTCCCCTCTCATTCCTATTTTCTCTCACTATTCCGATAATACTCTCTCCGGTTATTCTCTATTCCATATTCCCTCTCTTCTTACTTATAACATCTATTTTATATCTTCTATCCTATATCTCTTCTCATCACATTCACTGTTATCATTTCTATCATAATTCCATCATCATCTAAACTATTTAACATTATACCTATTCTTCTCCTCTTCATAACTATAGTCTTATTCATCAATAATATACAAATATATATATATATATATATATATATATATATATATATATATATATATATATATATCTTTTCATCTAAACTCTTCTCTTTATACTTCTGAATTATTCTTAATATATTCTCACTGAATTATAAATTCATTTCATAGTGATATCAATTCATAGGTCCTCCCTCATATGTAGGATTTAGATACCTCTTCTAGAATGTCCTACATCACATTGTTTGAAAGGCTCTTCAAAATTATTTTATCTCTCTCGATATTATCTTCCAAATCATGTGCCCTCAGATCTCCTAGAAAAACAATGTTGTTAGGAGCAAACATCATTTATTAGAAGCATCTCACACTTTATTGTTAAAAAAATTGAGAGTTCCACATTATCTATGGTCCGATGCCCTCCTCACTTCCACCTATCTCCTCAATCACTTACCTTCCTCTCCTCTTGGTGGAAAAGTTATCCTTGTTACCTCCACCCAAACATACACTTTTCTCTCTACCCCCCTGGGTTTCTAGTTGTGTGGTGTTTTGTCCATGCTTGCATCCCCAATCAAATTGAAAAACAACATCTCATTCTTTCAAAGTGCTGTTTTTTTCAGCTAGTCGAGCACCCTAAAGGGCTATTTTGTGTACCTTCCAAATTAGAAAAAAGTTTCTTATGTCTGATTATGTCACCTTCTTCAAGTCCACTTGCTACTTTTCCAATGATTTGTCTTCATCTCCTCCACACTCATGCCTTTATCATCTCTTGTGCCTTCAGTACATTCTTCACCTCCTCCTCCATCACCTATTCCTTCTATGATGCATATTATGTGGTCTATTAGCTAAATCACATCCATAACTCCTTTATATTCATTGAAATAAAATTTATTAATTATATATCTTATGTGATGTTTAAAATAAAAGTCTATGAGAATATGCAATTACTAAGTGATATTGAAATACAATGATCACTAGAATTTAAACATATGTTCTAATCATTCCAAGAAATATTCAAGAAGGAGATCGAATTATCCAAAAAGAATAACACTATCAAATCTGAGTCGTCTAATGAGTATAAATAATCTTGTGGTCATCATTGTGAAGGCACCAAGTATAGATAGTGGATGCTCTTTGGAAAAAAGGTTCATTGAATTGATATTGTGGAAAGGAAAAAACTAGATTTCTTGAACAAGGAGAGGTACAAGTTTTTTATAGGGAGAGAGAGAGAGAGAGAGAGAGAGGAGAGAGAGAGAGAGAGGAATTAAATTATTGCCATTACACCCACTAATTCTCACCCTCCCCCTCAAGTTGGAGCTAAAGATCAAATAAGCTTAGCTTGCACGAAAAGGTGTCATAAGATGTGACACTTAGCCTTTTAATGAGGATGTCAACTACTTAGTATGAGGAGCCAACTTGTGGGGCAGAAAATGAGGCTAAAACTTATTTCATGTTGAATCGCATGATAATCAATCTCAACATGTTTGGTCCGCTCATGAAATGTAGGGCTGTTTGAAGGTGGTATCTTGGTTGTCACAAAACATAGGCATAGGAACCGAAACTAGGAAAAACTAGCTCAATGAGCAATGAATGTACCCATAGCATCTTAGAGGAAGCTTGTGTCATGGCTCTATACTCAACATTGATGCTTGATAGAGAAACAACCCCCTATTTGTGACTTTGCCATGTCACAACATTACCACCAACATATGTGCGCAAACTAGAAGTATATTTCTAGTCCTCAAGATCACCCGTATCGTTACAACCAGAGTATGCCTTCTCTTGAAGATGACCATTCTATGAGTAAAGAAGACCACAACCCAAAGCACGCTTCAACTATGCAAGAAGTCATAAGGCTTCTTTCTAGTGAATCTCTTGGGGGGCATTCATGAATTGGCTCAAGAGGCCAACAATGTAGGCGATATTCGAGCGAGTCATAGTCAAATATATGACCTTCCCAGCTAAACACTGATAATCTGGGGAATACTTAAGTAGAGGGGAAGATGAATCCCAAAAGAGTGGTCTGTTGTCGTTTGGAGAGGATTGAGGCTTGCATCTTAGAAGGCCGACCTCTTGGAGGAGATCAATCATGTATTTCATTTGATTAAGGACTAATTGAATAGATCAGTAGGCAAATTCAATCCAAAGAAGTACCATGTGTGTACCAAGCCTTGAGACAGAGAGGTGCTAATGCAATAATGCTTGACTTTGTAGATCCAAGAGAGACTACTACTTGTAATAAGTATATCATCAACATATACGGCAAGAATAATACATCTGATGTAGGTTTTCTACGATAACATGTTAAATAGACATGATAATACACGATTATTTATCCATGTTAAGGCATAAAAGATTCCATTCCTATGCATGTTATCATATTTATGAGTGTTTCTCTATCATTCTATGAAAAAATCATTATAATATTAAAATACAATAATTTAGGGTATATTATGATGAATTAAAAGATAGATGATTTCATAACCCATCTTTACTTGAGATTATAATTAGTTTTTAAAGTTAAATAATGAGAGAAATCATTTTATATACATTCATTCAATTTTCTAAGTTTTAAAATCTTAAAGAAATGAATGTATTTTTTAAATAGAAATTAAATATCTTGTTATTTATTAAATTTATTTTCTAGAATGATAGATAATTTAATTTATGATCAAATGAAAGAAATTTGGATTAATTTGGAGTTATATTTTGAAATTAATAAAATTTCTAATTTTTAGGGATTTTTTCGGATTTTTTTGAATTTTTCTAAATTTTTAATAAAATTTTCAAGATGTTTTAGAATTAAAAATGGATTTTTCTAATTAAAAATCAATTTTTCAGATTTTTATAAGCGCACAGGTGATGTGGCGCAATCTGGAGCGTCCAATCAATCGTGATCGACGATCAAAGGCAGGAGATGACGTGGTAGCACGTTGAGCGTCTGATCGCGCGATTAAATTGCGATCGTCGATCTTCACTTAAGGCGCGGGGTACGTGGCGTAATCTGATTCGTCGGAAAATCATTTTTAAAACAATTTAATCTCAGCTGTTGATCAAAGGAGTTATAATGACTGAGATTAAAACTGACAGCAACGCATCTGAGCGTCCGATCAAGATCCAACAGCGAGCGTTTGATGTGCTATTTATAATGCACACGGCACGACCATCTGCGATCCAACGACCACGAATTAATCATAACAATTTGCATTTGAGCGTTTCATTAGAGCTGTTGATCGAAGATTAAATGCCGATCGGACGGTTACGCCCAATTTTCCCAATAAATTGAGATGTTCTTCGAAATTGTAAAAGCATTCCAGGGCAATTCGAGTTAATCGAACTGTTTAGACACCAAATCCCTTAAATTTCTTGCTTCCAATCGCTTCTAGACTCATTTTTGCATCCACGGAGTGCTTGAGAGTGAGATTTCATTGAGAGACGAGGAAGAAATCAACGCTTGAACATCAACGATCGCATTTTCCAAATTTTGATGAAAAGCCTTGATCTAGCGGCTAAATTGGATCAATTCAAGCGCAATCGTGGGTTAGGGATCATGTTTCATCCTAATCTTCTTTCGTATAGCTTTAGATTTCAATTTTCGAATCTTAATTTGAGTCAATGACAATTTTAATTTTGGTTTTTCGTAAATTTTAATTTCAGAAATTTCTCTCCTGTTCATTTGATGATTTCTCCGCGAAATCAGATCCAAATCGAGTGATTTTTAATTCTATGGATTTGTCTTTGAGTCCTCTTTCCAAAAATATCAAATTACCTAAGTTTTTATCTGCATTTCATTGTCCGATTTGATCAAATTCAAAGAGATCATAAAAAATTGTATTTCATTCCATGTGGATTCGACCTTTATTCACCAATATACCCCTCAATTCGTGTTTATTTCTTAAAATTTGTGAGTTTGGATATTATTTTGACTCTTGACCGTGTGTTTTCAATGACCTCGCAATTTTCATTCGTCAGTCTTCCAAAAGACTATGGGGTCTACCAAATGTAAATAACCCTTGCTTTCAAATAACTTTAGTTTACTTGGTGAAACATGCCACCAAACTCTGTTGAAGACCATAAAGAACTCAATAAAGAAAGCATACCTTATCATACTCCCCCTCAACCTCATAACTATGAGGTTGCTCTATATAGATTGTCTCTAATAAATTTTTGCATAGAAAGGCGTTGGAGACGTCAATCTAGTGGAAACTAGGGCAATAGATGGAGGCAAGGCCACATGAAGTGGTAGAGGTAATGGAGTACAGGTAGAGGATGGAGCTGAGAGTAAATGACGGGCAATAGGATGTAAGGGTAGAAGAGCTAGTAGGGTGATGGATAGCTTCTTAAAGGAAAGGGAATGGTTGGGGGTCTGCTGTAAAAAAAGACCCTATTTCTAGTGCTCAATGAAGTACTTCAAGGACTCTTGAAATGTGATGTGAGTAGAGACGAAATATTTTTGATATTCCAAAAAATAAACTCAATAGGCCTTATGTGTCCTACAGTAGCCAACATACACATCCTTGAGTGCTCAAGGAGCAAGCTTGGATTTTTTATGGAGTGAGCACGAACAAAGGCCACACAAACAAAGATGCAAGGCGGGAGAGGAACGAGGTCGCATTCAAGGTGGACATAATGAAGGGGAACTTCAATACCTAAGGGAGAGGAGGAGAGCCGATTGATAAGATAAGTGGAGGTAAAAATGACACGAGCCATAAATAGTGAGGAACACCCATCTCAAGAAGCAAGGAGTAAGTCACGTCTAAGATATGCCAATACTTTTGCTCAGAAACCCCATTTTGTTGAGACATGTAAGGAAATTTGGTGGATGATTCCAATTTTTGTGCAATGCTCTTGAAGTTCTGCTTGTACAAACTCAAGAGCATTGTCAGTATCAAGGACCAAAGGTGTGACAAAATGCTGTAGAACCGCTTGGAAGTGATAGCATGAAATTTATACTAGTACTTAAATGATTATTAATGTAAATAAAATTATAAAAACATTAAATTCTTATGCATGTTATCATATTTTGAGTGCATATCTATCATTCTATACAATTTTAAGTTATAGTATCAAAATGCATTATTTTTAGGGATAATCATGCATAATTAAAAGAGATATTTGAGATTAGATTATTCCCATTTTATATTTGATATAAAATTTAAGTTTAAATACAAATAATAAGAGAAAATATTTTTTATATATACTCATTTATTTTTTTGTTTTATTTTTCAAAAAAATAAAACTATTCTCTTATTATTTATTAAATTTTTTGAGATAAAAATTTATTCTCTTGTTATTTATTAAATTTGAATGTTTAGAATGATAGATTATTTAGTTTATTATAAAAAAGATTAAAAAGGAGTTCTATTTTGAGAGTTATAAAAATTTTCTAATTTTTATGAATTTTTTTAGAATTTTTTTTGGAATTTTTTTAAATTTTAATAAATTTATTTAAATTAAAACATAAAAAATTGATCTTTATGTGCGCATTGACGTGACAGCTAACGTGGCGCACGTGCATGTGTGTCACCTCATGGTAGTATGTGTGCATGCCACACGGTGCACATGTGGCACATGCGTGGCATGCGGCTAACGCGCGACATTAGGGCTAAGTTCCTTGAATGGTTTTAATTTATAAAACCGTAACCATTATACATATGTCGTATTAATTTGATTTTTTTATTGTGGGACTGCTTTCCTTTTTATTTTATCGCATGCGATAAAATAATGAGGAGGGTCGAATTTTCAAGTTTAATCTCAACCGTCGATAAACACTTAAGTGAAGGGGTGTGTGGTGCACTGCGATTAGACAACGATTCATTTTATAAAATGTGATTAAATCCTTGTCGTTCACCTAAGGAGTTACGACAATTAAGATTGAATGCGCCTGATAGACTCCTTGGATGCATGGCAACATCTCGCGTGTTTGACGGACATCAAATGATAGACGTTGCATGATGCTTCTTTTTCACGCGCGATGTGACGAAATCTGAGCGCTCTATTTTTGATTGGGTGGATAGGACTTAATAGTGATGATTCGTATCCTGGCATTTCATCTAAATCATTAATCGAAGATCAATCTCTAAATGCAATAGTCACACCCAACATTTGCTTGTTTATACTCTCTCTCTTCGATGATGTAAAGAATTCTTGGGTGTTGCAATTAATTGATCCATTTGGATATCTCAATCCTTGAATCTATTATTTTCTTAATTTTTTAGACTCATTTTTGCATCTAGGGAATGTTTGAAATCAAGATTTTGTTGAGAGAATATCAAGAATTTGCCGCTTGAACTCTAGATTTTTGCTTTTCAAAACACACAATGAAAAGCCTTGATCCAGAAATAAATTAGATCATTTCGAGCGTGATTTTTGGTTAGCTTATGTGTTTTTCTTCCTTGTGTTTCTTCCTGAAGCATTAGATTTGAATTTCAAGCAGTAGATTAGTTAAATTTTATGAATTTTTAGTATGTTCTCTCTCTACATGATTGATTTTTCTAACTTGATTTTGCTCCTTGATTTCTCCAAGAATACTAATCCAAGTTGAGCAATTTTTTATTCTGTGGGTTTTTTGGAGTCTTCATTTAAAAAAATTAAAATCCCTAATTTTCAACTCAATTCATTGTCCAATTTGATCGAATTTCAATAACATCTAAAAAAGTACCCTAATTCTTCATGGATTCGATCATTTGATTCACCTTTATACTAGTCAGTTCATAATTAAACCTTCAAATTGGTGAGTTTGGTATTTATTTTGACATGAATTTATGTGTATTCAATGATCGCATGAATTTGTGTTTTTTTCAATTTGCTTGTAAGTCTATGGAACATAGGAGTGAACTTTGGTGCATTCTTTTGAAAAGATAGACCCACGAAATACAAGAGTATTCATTGATATAAAAATGTACTAGAAAAATCAAAGTGAATGAAAATTCTTTCTCAATTTACATTACTGGCATTGAAAGGGCTCAATTGAACACCATGTAAGTGCTTAGAAAATTTTAGAGATAGCAAGGTGCCCAAAGCGACAATGTCATTCAAAGGAAGATGGGTTGTAAGAAAGAAGGCAAGATACACCAGGAGAAGGAGAATTTGAAATAGGCTTGTAGAGTCCCTATCTAGTCTCATGCCCCAACCTAATCCTCATCCCTTTATGCAAATCTCAAAAGACATAATGGTAAGGAAATAAGTCAACGAAAAAAGGGTCTTAGTGATAAAACTAATGGACAAGAGGTTGACAAGAAAGTTGGGAATGTGAAGGACATTAGATAAAGAAAAGTAAGAGGTAAGAGTGGTCACCCCTTTCTCGGTGACAGGTTATGGATGATCATCAAGAATAAAAATAGACTTATAGTTAGGCCATTGGTGGAGTCGAGAAAGAAGACATGAGGTACTTGACATGCGGGCAAACTTGGAGTTGATATTCCAAGAGCTATACGAGGAAGCTAAGAAAGCAATACCTAAGCCAAAAGTAGAGGCATGGTGTGATGCATGAGCTCCCTACTGCTGGGATCTAAGGCTCAAAAAACTCTCCAAGTCTTCGTCCAAAATAATGATTGCAGCGGAAGGTGTTGAATCAAAACATTCAACAAAGTTGAAGCACCAAGAATAGATGATCTTATCATCTATTCTAGGTGATCCTCTCATCTAGTATAGAATAAATTTCATACTTATATGGATCATTTGAAAGAGTTCTTCAACCGTTCAAGCATCCGGCCTTTAGCGGTATCCACACAGTCTCTGGACGATTGAATCTCCTCTTGAACACTCGTCACTACGAGAGGAAGAGAAGAGGGAGGAGAAGTTCAACTAAGCTTGCATGGGCACCACTATTTATAGACTTTAGGAATGTGAAATTTTCACAAAAGTCTTATTATTATATCTATATCTACCGACGTCCATTGACCTTATGTGTGTGACCCTCTAGGTCCATATATCTCACCAGTTAATGACTCTATCAACCCAATAACACTTACTGGTCCTCCTTATCAATTAACTATATCAACATATAGATTAATTGACTAAGTATCGATTTAACCCAACCAACAGGTTGAGTCGCCAGCCCGGTGGGTGCCAAGCTACACCACGTGCTCTAGGAGATATGGAGTATATTATAATTCTTTCATGGAACCTTGCCGTCATTAGTTACCGTGTACGTATAATCCTTCATTCACACAAGACTCATGAATGACTTAGGGTATGGTTAATTGTCAAACCCTAATCGGTCACTCAATTTAGTACTGATGCAAGTAGGAAAATCATTGAGAACAACTTCTTTAATATTTCCACTACCTTGGCCAAGGATTTAACCGCATCTCATTCCTTGAGTCGATCTCCTCATATACCAAGGGCGGATGATCCCATCTTAACCACTCAATCACCTTCGAGGACTTCATGTCGTATCCAATCTATGATGTTTTGGAGATCCTTTGGCTAGAGATTCGTAAGTCATAAACAAAAGCCGATCATCCATCCACAAGATGTCTTTGGTTTCTCAGGTCAAAGGACCATGTACACAACTATGCCATGAATCAACCTGATTGACAATTTGACATAATACCATTCAGCGATTCATACGGATCAATTCAGTGAACTCTTTCTCCAAAGAGCACCCGCTATCTATCCTTGGTGTCTGAACACCGATGGCCACAGGATCAGCCATACTCATCATATGAGTTGGAGTAGATAGTGCTATTATTTATGGATAATTCAATGTCCTTCTCGAATATCCTACGAATAGGAATATTTAAAACATATGTTTAAAGACCATTGATCGTTGTATTATGATCTCATCATAATTCACTTGATCATTGCATATGTTCATGGACTTCATTACAAACATCACACAAGAATGCCAATGAATAAAAGTTCATTTCAATGAATATAAACAAAAGATGAAAGTGTGATTGGCTTGCAGGCCACATAATACCCATCACTAACATCAGTTAGTGCCCATGTAAAAGTTGATCATACTCCTTATGAGAGAGAATAATGGTATAGGATGGTAAAGGAGCTCTGTGATAGTTTCTCATGGCAAGGGAAGTAAAAGAGTGGTGATCACCTAAGTCACTGTATATTAAGGGAGTTTGTTGAATTTTTGCCAACATTTATCAAAAAAATGGCCAAATTTTCCACAATATTCATAAGACATGTAAGACTAGTGATAACATGCAATTTATACATGAAATTTTATGATTATTAATACAAATTAAGGCATAAAACATTTCATTCTTACACATGTTATCATAGTTTTGAGTATATATCTATCCTTATAAGAAAATCTAAGTTATAATCTTAAAATGTACTACTTTAGGGATAATAATAAATAATTAAAAAATATATTAAGATTATATTATTCCTATTTTATATTTGAGATTAGAATTAGATTTTAATGATTAAATAATATAAGAAAAATATTTTTATACACTCATTTTTTTTCTATACTTTGTTTTCTAAAATAAATGAGTGTATTTTTGAAATAAAAGTTTATTCTCTTGTTATTTATTAAATTTAATTTTTGTAGAATGATAGATTATTTATATTTCTGATCCAACATTAGATTAATTTAGAGTTGTATTTTGAAAGTTATGAATTTTCTAATTTTCACGGATTTTTTTGGATTTTTGAATTTTTAATGAATTTTAATAAATTTATTTGGATTTATTTTGAATTAAAAATAATAATAAAATTATTAAAAATTGTGCGATGATGTGGCAGCTAACGTAACAGTGAAGTGGATTACGTGTCGTCACGTGGTGGCTTGTTCATGCGCCACGTGGCACACATGTGTGTATGTGCTTACGTGTTTATACACATCATTAGTGGGTTTATATACACACATTTTTGCTTAAGAATGTGTGTATATTAATAGATTTTTATATACACATTTTGCGTAGATTTTTGCATTACCCATTAAGACCGACCACGTACCTTATATACACACATTTTGCCTTGATTTTTTTCATGTGAAACTATTTGTGTTTATTTTTACTCGCACGTGACGTGGCAACACTTGGAGCGTGCGATTGCAGAAATCTAATCGTGATCGTCAATCTTCACTTAAATGAGGGGGTTACGTGACACATTTTGATTGGGCGATGATTCATTTTAGAACTCTTTAATCTTAGCCATTTATCTGAAGAGTTACAACAGCTGAGATTAAATACTCCCGATGGACTTCGATGGACGCATGGCGACATCTCAGACGTCGATTTTCGATTGGACGGTTTGATCGTGCAACGTTTCTTATTCACATGCGATGTGGCAAAATCTGAGCGCTCCATCTTTGATTGAATGGACACGACTTAATGGCAATGATTTGCATCCAAGCGTCTCATTTGAGCGGTTGATTCAAGATGAAGAGCCAAATCCAACGGCCACGCCCAAATCTGCCTATAAATGCACATGTTCTTTGACGATGTAAACCATTCAGGGGTGTTTCTAGAAATCTAATTGTTTAGACATCTCAATCCTTGAATCTCTTGCTTTCATTCGCTTCTAGATCCATTTCCATGTCCAAGGAGTGTTTGAAAGTGAGATTTTGTGAAGAGAAAAGGGAAAAATTGCTTCTTGAATGCCGATGATCGTTCTTGAAATCGCGGAATGAAATGTCATTGATCTGGCGATTAATTGGATCATTTCAAGCACTATCTGAGGTTAGAGTTTGTGTTTTCCTCCTTTCTTCCTAAAACATCAGATTTCGATTTCGAATCATAGATTAGTTGAATTTTAGATTTAATTTTAGTTTTCTCTCTCTTCGCGTACGAATTTTATACATAATTTTTGCTCGATGATTTCTCCACGAATCTTGATCCAAATTTTGTGATTTTTGATTCGGTGGATTGGTCTTTGAGCTAAAAATATCAAAATGCCTAATTTCTCACCTCAATTTATTGTTTGATTTGATCAAATTTTGAAGAACACCTCAAAAATATCTTAATTCCCCCGCGGATTCAACCCTTATTTCTTAATTTGTAAGTATTTCTCAAAATTGGTGAGTTTGGAATTGTTTTTGACAGGTCTCTGCGTGTTTTCAACGACCACACAGATTTGTCTCGTCAACTAGCCATCTCTCTCATGCTTGGGCCTTGATCCTAGTGACTCCCACAAGCATGTCAACTAGAGCCATCTCTTTGACTATCTTGGGATCCCAAGACAACAAAGGAAGTTGAATTGTATTTTGAATGGGAGCAAGCGACGATGATATAGATTGGGGAATAAAATACGACACCCTCTTCGCAAAATTGAAGGCTTTAGTAAGTGAGGAAAGAGTAAGCCCACTAAGACATAATTGATAATTGATAGAGGATTGAATAGAGTTGAGAAATAGTGATATTGCAAGGTCCTCATGGTAGCGTGATTGATGGCCATGTACAAGGTGAAAGGTTGGTAGAAATCAAGCAGGGTGAGAAAACCATAGAGCGAAGTATAAACTTCCTCAATATCATCTTCCAAGCCCTTTAGCTTGAAACTTTTCTCAAATGTACCGACAATGAGAGCAATATTACCTGGAGCACAATACGTGCAAACCCATTTATCCCAAATTTTCTTCGATGGGCTCAGGAGTTCCATGGGTTGGCTAAGATGTGAAATGGTCAACTTGAACATCTAGGAATGATCCCCTAATCGCAAGCACTCCAATTAAAGTGTGTGGGATCACTCAACAAAGGAGAGTCCTCTAAGATGAAGTGCTCATAACCATGGAACTGCGTGAAACACTAAAAATTACTTAACCAAATGAGATAATTTGTGATACTGAAATGGTGCACGATGCTTGAAAAACATGTTTGGTAGAGTATATGGAGCCGCCGAGAAGCTAAGATGAATAGCAAGAAGCAAAGAGACAGGAGCTGCCAACGTGGATGGAGTGGTTGCAGGAACAAGAAGTCCATAAAAATCCATGAAGAGTCAACAAGAAGATTGTCAACTGTCAAGGTAATGATGGAGAGGAGTTGATGGGTGGGCAGATGGTGTCTGGGCAGCAGCCTAGGGCAATATAGTGAGATGGCATGGGCAAGAGGGCAACTATTTAAAAACAGATTTCCAAAAAAACTAGAGCAAAAATGCTTTTTATTTTTCTTTGGCTTGATTTTGATAGTTTAAAGTCTTAAAAATCCAATGGAGGTGGTTTCATGATGATCCAAAAATCAAACAAGAGAGAAATTTTCATTTCAAGAATGTCACCTAGGAAACTATCTTTTTTATGCAAATTTTAAAATATAGAGGTTAGAACCAACTGATGACATACAATATACTTCAAATTACAAGACTATTAGTATATTTTAAGCCATAATTCATACCATTTTAATGCATGCTATCATAATTTTAAATTTTCATAATTTTATGAAATTTATATTGAAAATAGAAAAGTGAGTTTGAATTTCCAAAACTTTAGATTCTCTTAGATTAGCATTAGCATTAGTTCATATGGGATTTTTAGATTTAAATGACAATAATAAGAGAAAAATATTTTTGAGAATAAACTTTGTAATTATTTACTTTTGATTTTAATTCTCTTTTTATTTCTTAAATTAAATTCTATATAATAATAGATTATTTAATTCTGACCAAACACAATTAAATTGGTTTAATAAATGAGTTGTATTTTGAAAGAAATGAATATCAAATTTTTAGGAATTTTTTAGAATCTTCTTGAATTTAATTTAAATTTTTATTGTATTCATCTTAATTAAAATAATTTTAAAAGAGATTTTTTTACTGCGGGCTAATGTGGCAGCTGATGTGGCGCACATTCTTGTATGGCGGCAAGTGCCAACATCTAAGGGTACCATGAGGCGCATGAGGCACACATGTGGTGTGTATCAAGGGAATCCATTTTTCATTAGGCCCTTAATGGGCTCAATTTCATTTTAAATATATTTCCATTTATTTATAGCCCGTAAATGTCCCTAATATTTTCAATGTGAAACTATATTTTTATTTTGGATGTAGGTGTGATGCAGGACGCGGTTGTGAAAACCCTCGTGCATGATCATTGAATTTGAGGATGACTAAGGATAGCCGGTCAACCCTAACCTACGAATAAGCGAGCCCTAGACCCTAAGTATGAGACCTATCCTAAACCTAAGTACAGGCATGCGTGTTGGTCAGCGAAGTCAACTCCGAGTAACCCGGGGAAACTCGCGATGATGGGTAGGGTGAGATCCTCTCGATCCACATCCGGAGGCGTGAAAGTCGCTCGTCGTGGAGTAGCCAAGAGGCTGCAGCCCATGCTCGGTACCGGACCTGACGTACACGTCAGAAGTTTCAAACCTATGCTCGTACTACCCTATCTACATCGTCCGACGGCGGTGGACACGAGTAAAGTAACGCTTCGAAAAATAATTGAACTTTAAAAGGAGGGGTCGAAGCTAACCTGCGAGGCGCGAGCCCGGTCGGTCGTGACGATGGAGGTCATTAGTATGCAGCGCAAATGGACAGTAGACCAGGCCGGATCAGCAACGCCCGAGTGAATGAGGGGTCATCTCGGGAAGGAGCGAGATGGCCGCGCTTCCTGGATCCGGACACGCACGAGCAATGGGCCGATCGCTGGCGAGGGCTGGGTGGCGACCGCAGGTGCAACCAGCAACGTGGGCGAGGTCGTCTTCCGGACGTGCACTAGTGCGGAGTGATGGGGGTGACGGCAGTCAGGGGCAGACCCGCAAGGGAACACACTGGCAGAGCACGGGCCAGCCGGGCACAGTAAATCGGGGCTCGGGAAGCCGGGGAAACACGCGGATACATGACTCGTAGATGAGCACGAAGGCGGATGACGGGCGACGTGGCCGCGGCCAAGTGACGGGGAAGGGACGTGCGGGCGTGTTTCCGGCCTGAAAGGCTTCAGGCGCGCGCAGGTACTGGGAGCCGTTCAGGTCACTGAAGAGGAAAGAAATAGAGGTGGGAGGGGGGTCAACGCATGGGCGTGGATCGTTTGTTGATGCGGTCAACGAGCAGATGCATCTTCAAACTACGTGGAGGAGGGCGTGACCTTAGCCGTCGGCGCGTGGAGAGGATGGTCAGGTGGGGGGCAGGGTGAAGACCAGTGGTTGCGTAAGGCGGCTTGGGCGACGATATGAGGAGGGGGACAGGGACGCGGGACGGGGGTCAGACTGGCGACGGAGAGCTTTTCCGTAGGGTGACGACGGGAAAAGAAAGAAGCGCTGACGGCGGGCTGAATCCGGAGAGAAATTCATGGCTTGAATTCGCAAATCGGATTTGGACGGGCGGGGCAACGGGAGTCTGTGGCTGGGAGTTCGGAGGAAACCGACAGGGTCAAGGGGAAAATTCGGGGCGTAGCGGTGAAGTTCAGCTGGGTAGAAGAGGATGGAAGAGTGGGAGCGTGACTGATAGGATGTGGGAGGGGAATCGGCCTGGGGAAACGAAGTTCGCGGGATGGGGAATCAGCGGGACGATGAGGCGACTGCTGACTCTGGAAACTCACGATTCCGCCAAACGAAAGTCGCAATTTCCAACCCGCGAATTTGGCGAGTCGCCAATTCCGTAAATCGCGATTTTCAAGAATTTGCAACTAACGAAATCGACAGTTCGCGAGACTGATTCAGCGCCCGTGGAGGTCGAACGTCGGGGAGGGGATGGTCCGGACGGACTAGACGGCTTCCGGATGAGATCGGGCAGCGAATGGGAGAAAGCTGGTGAGGCGAAGTAGGGGAAGCGGATGTTCAGGTGTTGGGAGAGTTGGCAGGTTTCGGGGAGGGGTAGAGTTGCGAGGCAAGGGAAAGAGAGGTGGAATTCGGGGAGACTAAATTCAGGGAGGTTCGGGAAGTTGGTGGGTGATGGAGTGGGTAGGTTGTGAAGGTCTCGGATGGGGTGTGAGTGAGGGAATTCGGCGGCGGGATGGCTAGGGGAAAGGAAGTGTGAGAGGAGGAATAGGGATTCCGCGAGATAGAGTTCCGTGGGATGAGGAGAAGTGCGGATATTCAATCAGGCTCAACGGTGGGGATGGAGGATTCGGCGGGACGAAGGGTGGATGTGGGGGAAGTTGAGATTGATCATGGGAGAGGAGTCGTTTGGGCGGTGAGAGAGAGAGAGAGCCGTGCGATTGTGGGACGGGATGGGAAGACTTGCAACGGGCAGGTCGGCGAGGGGAAATTCGGAATGAACACAACGTTGCTGGAGAGGGGGAAACGGGAGTGGCCGGAGGGGAAGAAAGAGGGGAAAACAGGGAGGTCACGTGGGCGTGCGATGGGAATTTCGTCAGGCAGGGCCTGACCGCAGGGGGGGGAAGCAGGGAGGAATTCGCGGATGCGATGGGAGGGAGGAGAATCTCCGTTCGGTGGAGGTTGTGGAATATCGGAAATGGAGGAGGACGGAAAATCGGGAAATCGGGAGGGATCTGAGTGGAAGGTGAGCGGCAGCGGGAGGGGACTGTGGAGGAGGAGGAGCTGCGGTTGGTGGTTCGTGGAGGGGAGCGTGAGGTGAGCGCGGGGAGGAAGATGACCGGAGAAGGTGGAGGTGGAGCGGATGGCGGCGCTGCAGTCCGGAGGCGGCAGCGGCGGCTTGAGGACGGCGGCGTCGCGATGACGGCGGAGAAGAACCGTGGCTGGGGCAAGGAGTGGCGGCGGTCGTCGCGGCGGCGGCGACGACGACGACGGTTGGACTCCTTCCCTGGCCTTCCTTGAGCAGCCACTTGAGAGGGAGATCACTCCTTTCTTTCTTCAAATGACGGCTAGGGTTTGTGGGGGGGTCCCTTCCCCTCTTACAGAGCTCATAATGGGCCGAGAGGGGAAAGGGCCCACTTGAGGCCCACAACCCACACCTAACATACTCATAGAAAGAAATAAGATTCACAAAGAAGGATGGGCTTCACGAATGGGATCCCGAAGAGGGAAGAACCCACCCGGAAGCCTAAAAGGGAGAGAATAAATAAGCGAGGACCCGCTTAAACATGTGCGGGTCAAAAGTTCATAATAAAGAAATAAAGATAAGCGGATAGATCCGCGTGCGCAAAAGGGCTCCTCCGGCGCCGTGGTATCATGTCTTGGTGGCGACGGGGTATCATGTCTTGGTGGCGACGGGGGTCGTACGCCACCAAGGAGACATGGCACGATGTGTAGCATTCGATCTCTTGATTTAATCATGGTTGTTTATGATCACTTAGGTGAAGGGTTACATGATATTTTCTTATTGGGCACCGATTCATTTTATAAAGTGTTGAAAAATCCTCGACATCCATTAAGGGAGTTATAACAGCCACGATTAAATGCACTTGATGGACTTTGATGGACATGTGACACGCTCAGAGGCATTATAGTATAGATGAAATGAAATGAAAATTCCTCTTTATGCGATGTCAAGGCTTCAACTTGGCTCTCAACAGTTGTGACTTAAAGATAACTATTAGTCTCCTCTTATTTAATCTCATCCATTCATCAAAGATGAAGAGATGATCCAACGATTGTGCCCTAATCGACCCTATTCAAACTCTCTTTCTTTGATGTGTATGCATTTTGGATTTTCAATTGATTGGAACTTTTGAACGATGTAATCCCTTAATTTCTTCCTTTAATCATGTTCTACACTCATTTCCATATTAGAAGAGCCTTTGAAGTTAAGATTTCATTGAGAAATCAAGGATAAATTATTGCTTTCACTTGGCTTGTTCATTTTGAAATCATGAAACAAGAAGCCCTTCATCTGACGATTAATTGAATCATTTCAAGCATGATTTTGGGTTAGTTTTTTTTTCTATTCTCCCCAATCTGTCATCATTTAACACTAAACTTTAATTCCATAGCGTAGATTTAGATGATATCATAAAATTTCCACATTTTCTCTCTCAACGTGAATAGTTTTCTCTCTCTCACTTTGCAATTTGATTTCTCCATAGATATAGTTTCTAATTTGAGTTTTGATTTCATGGATAGATCTTTAATTCTTCTTTCTCAATCTTTATTTTTCTCTAATTTTTCTTTCGATTTTATCATCCAAATTGATCAAATTCTAAAATATATATGTAACAAACCCTTTTTTCCGTGGATTCGATCCTTACTTATATAGTAAATTAAACTTGATTAATCCACATTATATGTGAGTTTGATTTTAATTTTGATGTGTAGACATTGTTTTCGATGACAGCACAATCATGATTTGTCATAAACTATTTAATCATCTTTGTCTTTCAATGGAGGTGGTTTAGTGATAATTTGAGATCAAACGAGAGAGAAATTGACATTTCAAGAATGTTATTGGCGAAACTATCATTTTTCACAAAATATTAAAAAACAAAGGCTAAAATCATCCCTTTTCGGTGATCTTCCACTTGATTTAAGTGGAACGAATTTTGTGATGATTCAAGGTTAGACAAAGAAGTAATCACTGATTCAAGGATGGCACAAGGAGAGAGAAAGTCAATTTTTTTTTCAAATTTAGGGTTTGGAAGGGGGGTCTAGGGCAAGAGGGCAAGGTTCTATGAGGAGGGTAAACTAAGCAAGGCGACAGCTTGAGTGTTGGCCTAGACATGGTGCTGACATAGATAGCAAGGGGATTTGGGTGACAACTTGAAGTAGAGGGCATGGACCGGTATTAAGGATGATAACAAGAAGTAGAGGCAAAGCATCATACAAGCTGAATCCTAGGCCTCTAATACCATGCCAAAAGGAAAAACTAGATTACCATAAAAAGGAGAGGTAAATGTGTTGTGTTTGTGTAGGGAGAGAGGGTGAGAGAGAGAGAGAGAGGCATCTTATACCCACACATTATGTTAAATTTGTATAATCCCTAAATAGTATTATACCTTACTGTCAGCCGAGTTGATTCATGTTATGGTTGTGTATGTGGTCCTTTGAACTGAGATACCAAAGGCATCTTGTGGATGGATGATGTTTATATTATCGCTTATGAATCCCTAGTCATGAGAGCTCCAAAATATCATATATTAAATATGACATAAACTTCTCAAAGGTGATTGTGTGATAAAGATGAGATCATCTGCCCTCACTTTTTAAGAAGATTGACTCAAGGAATGAGATGACGTCAAATCTTTATCCAAGGTAATAGAAATATCAGAGAAGGTGTTCTCCATGATTTTCTCTACACATCAATATTAACTTGAGTTATCAATTAGGGTAGACACTTGACCATCCCCTAAGTCATTCTTGAGTTTTATATGAATGAAAGATTATACGTACATAGTAATTGATGATACCAAAGTTCTTGTACACCCTATATAAGTAAAGCTTGAGACTCGATGGGCTAGCAACTCAACTTGTTAATTGGGTTACATTGATCCTTGATTAATTAATCACTTTTTTGATATATATAATTAATAAGGTTGATCAATAAGTGTTATGGGCATATGGACTTATTTATAAGCAAGATATATGGACCTAGAGGGTCACACACATAAGGTCTATAGATGTTGGTAGATATAGACATAATTGTGAGAGTTTTTGTGAAAAGTTCACATACCTAATATTTATATAAAGGGAGAAAGACCACAACTCAAGGTTTCCAATGCAAAATTTGTGAAAACTCTCCCCTTTTGTCTCTTTATCTATTTGTAAAGCGTATTGAAGAGGAGATCCAATCATTTGTCGATCGCATGGATACCGATTGAGACTAGACACTTGAAAAGCATTCAAGAACTCTTTTAGTGAACTAGATAAGTAAAAATTATAATCTATACTAGATTATAATATCATTGGTTCCTAGTGTCTCGATGTTTTGAATATTCATTTCAATTTCTTTCACTTAGTTTGATGTTTTGATTAAATTTTGTGAGCCTATAGAGAAATTGATCCCATTAGCCTACATATGTGTTCTTGTGTTCTTGCCTATCTCAAGAATTGTCCTAAGAGTGGTCCTATCTCAAGAGTGGTTCTTGCCTATCTCAAGTTTATTAGTGCCATTGTCACCTTTGTACTGAGGAATATTTGGACTCCAATTACATTGGCAATTGTGGTGATCACAAATTCCCTTCTAGTTTCTATATATATGTCGGGGAGATCTTGTGACTTGACAAAGTCACAAGCAACACATGATCGCTCTTTAGTGTTGAAACAAAGTACTGCACTGTGGCCCACGCCTCCAAGATGGTATGGGTATATTAGTTATTTCATGAGCTCAGATTTTCAAAGTGGCAAGATATGCAGATGTTTTGTGACAATGAAGCTACCATCTTCATTGCAATAACCCCCCTTTAGCGAATGTCTTAACTTTTGTGAAATTGACTTTCACATTATTTGAGACAAGGTTCTCCTTGAACTCATCACCACACCTCTTTTTGGCTCATTCAATCAACTTGCAAACATCCTTATTGGGGGAAAGCATTATATCGTATGACTCAATTTTTGTAAGATGGGCTTGTTTGATCTCTAAGCTGCAACTTGAGGGGGTATGTGAGAGAATATGAACCCTGGTGGTATTCTTATAATTTTGTCTTCCTTTTTCTTACAAAGATGCTTTTTTTTTTTAATTTTGATTACTTTTTTTTAATAATTATCTCAATAATAGAAAATTGTACTAAGTAAAAATTAAGAGAAAAATATGAATTTGGTGTGAAATATATGTGTGTATTTTTTTTGGGATTAGAAGAAGCCAATTCTTATTTTGGACTTTTATGATCTCAAAAAAATTACATAATTGATATTTGAACAGGAAAAAAACATAAAAATTGTAAAAAAAAAAACCAATTGATCCAGATTAGAAGAAGAAAATTGAAGATGGGGTAGAATGGCTGATGGGAGAGTTTGTCAATGGCTAATCAGAAATTTGATACATTTCTCTCACAATAGACCTAATATTTCCTGCTTCACATTAAGTTCATTTATGCATGCATTATCCAAATATTTCTCTTGTGGAGGCTGCCTAAAAAATTTTAAGACACCAGAAATGAACTCTAAACTTGTCAATAATTTTTAAAGGGAATGGAAATTTCATTTAAATATGTTCACTGATGCAGATTTCTCCCATTCATTAGTTGTTCACAAATCAATAAAAGGACTTTGCACTTTTTGGAAGGAAATTCAATAACATGGCACAGTAAAAAAAATATTTCTCTTTCTAAACGAGTTCAAAATTACATTGCAGGAACAAATTTGATCGATGTATGACATCCAATCTACTATACATTTTGTTGGAAAATTGTGACCATGAAGCTATTCTTCTTTGAGTGCAAAGAAACAGACCTGACGATCTTCAAGCTTCAAGAAGATAATCAAGAACAAGAAATGCTCCAAGAGATACTTAGAATGCTCAATGAAGAAATAAGGAACAAGAAAATAGAGCAAGAATGATTCAACTCATGGTCCTTCCAAGGAATGGGTACGTGTTTATAGGTCTAGAGTTGCCACAGCCGAATAGAGAATACCAAAGGTCAAAATTCAAAAACAAAGAAGAAAATGCAAAAATATAGAGGGCCATTTCAAGGCCTATCTCACCAGAAGGGAAAAGAGAGGAAACTCCCACACGGGAGAGAAAGAGGATAGAAGAGGAGATAGAAATGGCTCAGCCATTTCTTTCAAAGAAGAGACGAAATGCCAACACTTTAATGACTTTTTATGAAAGAGAATAACATGTAAATGATATTGACACAAAATAGAATGTAATGGAGTTTCTCAGGGGCAGAGCGAGAGAAAGAGAGGGATAGAGACAGCTGCTAGAGGAAGAGGGAGGGGAAGAGAAAGACACACACAGAAAGATAGAGAAAGAGAGCGAGAGAGAGAAAGAGAGAGAGTGTGTGGAAGAGAACGGAAGAGAGAGCAATAGAGAAAAAATAGAGACATTGTTTTCTTTATTTTGGGTGGGGAGGAGGAGAGACAGATAGACAGATACAGAGACACAGGTATGCAGAGATAATGGAAGCAGGTGGGATAAATTAACAGAGTTCGGCCGGTCAACGTTACAGAAGCAGAAGAGACTTGGGACAGCTCTGCCTTAACGCAAATACCATAATTTTAGTTGCTCTTTACCCGTCATTCATGAACAAATTCCTCAATAGCGAACCTTTACCATGTCATCTTCAAGAGCATTAAGTTCCCCCCACACCACAGAAACAGTAAAAGGAAACAAAAACGGATGGGACACCATTGGCCGAGGAATCAGTGAAGTCGCAAAGGCCCATTAAGCGCCACCATTTTAATGACAACCAGAAAGAGAAATCTATCTGAACTTAATTTTTGTTAAAAGCTCTGTAAAAGGGAGCTCTAGTCCCTGTTAGACATAACATTAACAAAAACTAGCGGAAACGCTGTTTTGTGACCAATACATTGCATCTCACTGTCCCCTTTACTTCCTCCATACACATCATGCTCACTACATGACACTCTTTTTTCTCAGCGCGAGAGGAAGAAGGAGAAGTCAGGATGGAAGGCATCAACTTGGGTCAACCACGAGGTGGCGGCGGCCAATAAGGAGTTCAACTTCTCAGAGTCCTCAGTCTTGGGTCTGATCCAGACCTGTCTCTGCATCCGATAAATAGCCATGCCAAAAGGAGGAAGAGTGACTGTTTCACTCCCTCCTCTCTTGCTTAGACTCTCACCAGAGACGCCAACTGAAACACAAATCGATGAATTTTGTCAAGAACTAAATAATACCCCAAAAATAGAATTTTTGAACTGATGTCCAATTAATGTAGGCGTAGCCAAACATGAAGAAAGGTCAGTGGGTTTCTGAGAGAGAATTTTCCATTTTTAACAGTACATTACCTTTACTTGATGACGATGACAACAAGTGAAAAGTGAGGAAGGCAGAGGATAGATCCTTTGGATTTCTCTGAGCAGGAAGATGGTAGATCGGATACCTTAAAACATAGTGAAACCCAGATAAGTAAATACCTAATCAGATATCGTAAAAAAAAACACTGATTAATTGATTATCAGCCATCTATAAATAGTAATACGGTTCATCTTCTAAACTTTATAATGAGATACCATGCAATAGCCATCCAGCTGGCTGGTGAAAGATCAATGCTCCTGAATGAGTTCAAACCAGGATTCTCCTCAGCCAACTTCTTAATCTTCAATAAAATTGAAGAAAATGAAAAAAAAATCCAAGATAATAAGCCCAAGAGCTGTTGTAAGCCTTATCTCTAAATAGCCACTTACCATATCTCTAAATGGAAGCCTGTTGTAAGGGCTGGTGTCCTCGAAGTGCTGACAGTAGAGCTTCCCGAGCCGCTTTCCCATCTTCAACTCAACATCCTGATCTGTACAGGAATCATCTGAATCCCATATTTTGTTTGACGAGTTGCTGTTTGTTCGCGACAGTACAGGGCCCTCTTCATAGTCACTGCTGGTCGACTCGGTCTCCGACTCCAGGAACATCTCATCGACACCATCTTTATAACCAAATTGTTCTGAAGATGAGATCCTGTCAAGACAAAAGTCTAATTGTGATTTTTCGAATCTTATATGACATTTAATGCAATTAAAATTCAATCTATACGAGAAATTTTAATTGTGGGGGTAGAAAGAAGGAGAAAATCTGAGACAATTGTCGTCTTCTGCATTGATGGCAAATCAAGATTAACATTGCCCTCATCAACCTCGTTGTCTTCTAGCTCAGTTATGATGAAAGATGAAATCTATGACATGAAGAGTACCTTGAATCAGGAGATTTCCATGCGTAAATTTGGAGAGCTGAAAGGTAAGGTGCGAAATATTGAACGACTTTTTCCCCGTCGTTGAGTCGAATAGGAACCCCTCGACCATACGCGCTCCATTCGTCGTAAAAGTCCCAGAGATCCTCTAGAACAAAGAAGTGGCCGTCTCTAGCATGAGGCAGCGATTCCCACTATTCACAAATTCGGGAAAATTAACCACCAGCACAAAAGGATATTAGAGTCAGTTCGGCAGAAAATTCAGAGGACTCGTTTAGAAACTGGTTTAGTGGGTTCCTCATCAGAATGTGCTCATAAAAAATGTTAGAGGAGTTAGTTCGTCAGCAGATCCGAAGGAGGAATCTGTCAAAAATTGAGTAGGGGGGGTGCTCATCATAAATTCGATTTAACTTTGATTAAAAACAGAAATCTTACGATCAGAATCTAGCAGCAAACATACAATGGAAAACGGAGAGATCAAATCAAACAAAAGTAAAGATAAAAGTGATGTTCACTCGATAGAAACGAACCACCAGGTTGATTTTACAAAGCAAGGAAGATCGTATGATAATCGCATCGTCCTTACCTCCGGAAAAAACTGGGTGCAAACTTTAGGCGTAGAGCACTCTAGGAAGCTGTCCAGATTAGACAAAGCCATATCCTTTATATGAGGAAAAAGCTTTTCAGGAAGATCAGAGCAGAACCTCGGTATGCAAAAGAGTTTTAAAAGTCCTCCACAATGGGCTTTATTTATAGCAGTAATCCCGTCATTAACGCCCGAAAAAACAGGAGATTTCCGTCTCCGACGGTTAAGGAGGTCCGTTTCTAACAACAAATGAAAGGAGAGGGGGGAAATGATCGAAGAAATAAACCCATTTCTTCTCTCCCTATTTATCTTTCTCCTTTCTCTTTCTACTCCCCCTAGATTGGATGGGTTTATGAAACCATGGCGACGTTTTCCTGCCCAGAGAAATGGTCAGGGAATGCCCGTGGGTTCTTCCCTGCGATGCGTCTTTCCGTTCGCCTTTTGGGAACCCGGATTTTCAGGAAGAGATGGAGAGAGATAGAAGAATGACGTGAGAAGATCTCCAGTTGAGATATACGAAGAGACGGGGAAAATCGGAGCTGTTCTGTAGAAGATTTAATGTATTGAACAGATGGCTAAAGAGAGTTAGAGAGAGAGGTAGGACAGATGATGACGTGGCAGCTTTGAGGACGGTTTCATGATTTTCTCCGTCAAACTTCCAACACGCCGCGTGGACTCACATCTCTCCGGCGGCACCCGCGCTGATTTTCATCTGACGTGACGATTCCCGCCTAATGTTTCTTAATCCCATCAGCTTCTCCGTTATTTGTTTTATACCCTTTATACATTAAATAGAAAAGAGTTGTACGGTACTCAATTGAAGGCTTACTTTTTTCACATAAACCCCTGCTAAAGATTAAATGGTGAGCGAAAGGATAGAACTGGGAGGGGAATCCACGCAGATGATTGGAGGATAAGGTACAAGAAGTAAAGATTCCGTGGTAGATTGGGTATATTCCTTGGATTATTCTAATGGGGGAAGGGGGGTAGAGACAAGATTATTGAGAGGCTTATTTTTTTCCTCTTTATTGTAATTATGAACAAATAATATATAGTAAAAACGCCTTGATGAATACTAGATTAAAATATATAGATGCTTGCATAAAATTGCATAGCTTTATGTAAATAGAGATCGCCAAGGTATCAATTATTTATGCTTAATATTGGCATTTTACTAGATTATTTGAGTTCGTCCGGTGTAACTAACAATCTCTCGAGTTGTCTTTCACTAGTTCTATAAGGAATTCTTCGAGGGTCATTTTCTTGAGACTCAAAGATCATGGGATGTACAAAAGTGTTGTTTCATTTTATCGTTCTACTTCCAATGACCAAGTCGTAAAGATGATTAGAGTACCATGTTAAATGCCTTTCTAGGAGAACAATCTTATGTGATTTCAATATAATATCAAAAATATTTGTCACAGTATCCTTCCAAAGTCATTGATTTCTCTTGTTTTGTTTTGTTATCTTTTTAGACATCTCACAAATTCAAATGACTTTATGATTTAGTGGACATAGAATGATGATGGCATATCATTATATTCTACTTTAAATTTATTGTGAAATTAATTTTTGTTTATATTAATCATTATGAAACTTCATATTTTGACCAGAGTGATGAAAAATGTGGCCCTTTATACAAAGACATAAATAGGTTCAATATGATAGGTATCACAATAAGGGTTAAAAGAAAGAGTACAGTAAAAAAAGAAAAACATAAACACAATAAGCTAATGGTCATATCTATGTCATATTAGATTACATATGTTTACCACAACCAACTTTTCACAAAAGAAATCATAGATTTAACTCAAGCTCTTAATGATGATTTCTATTAGCTGCCCCAAGGAAGAGGTATAACAAGAGAAATAATCTCATACAATAGAAAATACTTGCTCCACCAAGTCTTTACTTAGCTTTTGTCTTCTTGTGTTCGCCTACAATCAATGTACACATGAAAGAGACATCTAGTATTTAAAGGATATCATGTGGCCTATAAAGCAATCATACTTCTATGTATCTCGTTTATGTTTGTTGAAATTTATTTGTTTATTGTCATTCTTGTGTGATGTTTACAATGAATTCCATGAGCATATGCATGACTAAGTGAATTATGATGATATCATAATACATTGATCACTAGCCTCTATACATATGTTCTAAAAATTCCTATTTGTGACATATTTGAGAAGGACATTAAATTATTTGGAAATAATAGCACCATCTGATTTGACTCATATGATGAGTATGGCTAATCCTATAGCCATCGCTGTGGAGTATGGCTAATGGGTGTTCTTTGGAGAAACAGTCCATTAAATTGATCTACATAAATCCTTGAATGGTATTATACCTAACTATCAATCAAGTTGATTCATGTCATGGTTGTATATGTCATTCTTGATTTGAGATACTAAAGCATCTAATGGATGGATGACTGTGTTTTCATTATGACTTACAAATGCCTAGCTATGGATTTTCAAAACGTCATATATTAGATATGACATAAAGTTCTTGAATATGATTGTGTGGTAAAGATGAGATCATCCGACCTCAATATTTGAGGAGATTGACTTAAGGAATAAGATGCGATGAAATCTCTAGCTAAGGTAGTCAAAATATCAGAGGAGCTCCCGATGATTTCCTCTACAAATTAATATTAACTTGAGTGATCGATTAAGGTTAGAAATTTGATCATACCTTAAGTCAGTCATCAGTCTCATGTGGACAAAGGGTTATATATATAAAGTAATCGATGACAACAAAGTTCCATACACGAGTTCTTATACACTCCATATCTCCTAGAGTACGTGGTATCACTTGGCACTCCACATCTCCTAAGAGAGCTTGGGGAATCTCCTTTTGAAGGCTCCCCTCAATAGTTTTAAGCATGTTGCAAAGTTGAGCCAAAGTGATGTGAATCCTGTTCATGTTGAAATGAAAAAAATTTAGAGTAAGAGTTATTTAGAAATTGGAGAACGAGGTCGGTGCCCATCTCAGTGGTGAGTTTTAAGTCCAAGAATGAACTACCTTTCAATCCACTAGATCATATTTAAGACATGATTTTGCAATCAAAACCCTCGACCATCCAAGCCTTGAATACAATCTATTATATCTCATATACTTGAGCCATAATATGCTTAGAAAAGAGCTCCATCAAATGATTCATCGTAGCCTTGATTTATGTGTCTTCATGTTATCTCTTTTAATCACAGCTCATTGAGCACAACATGTACAATGGACCATACAAGAATCCTCTTTTTATATTTATGGTGCTTTATTATATTCTTTTCAAGAGTATCCCAATGTCAACTTCACAAGGCCATCACTCTTTAGGCCATACTAGTCTTCAAGTTTCTCTCCAATTAGTAAAATTTTGGTTCATCTAATAATTTGCATCAAGTATATTGCAAAGTGGGTTACTTGATGACATATTCATCTTTAGGAGATCATATATATATGTGTGTTTGTGTGTGTGTGTGTGTGTGTGTGTGTGTTTAGAATCACCTTGTGAGAATTGGAATTTTACTGGTTTGTATCACAACCTTGTGGTAGCAAAACAAATCATGGTACATCTAATGACCACACATCTTATCGTACTTACAATGCCTTGTAGTCTATGATGATATTTCAATCCCCATTCTTTAATAATCTTGTTGTATCATAAAAAATCATTTATTTCAGTCGACTAAGTTTGACCAAAATTTTGTCTCTTGTCATCGTCGACCCAATTTTTGTGTGGATTTAACTGTTGTTTATTGCATTATGTGTTTAGAGTGGATTCAATTTTATTTTTAATGTGTAAATGTGTAACATAATAAATTCATAGACGATCACACATTTACCCGATCATCAGCTGCCTTGTTCTATGGGGTCCCCACTTGTGGCTTGCTATGTGGTGCTAAGCAACTTGGGTCCCACCATGTGGCATGGGGATCTCTTGGGGTCGCTATAATATGCAATTTGCACACAACTTTACATGATTATTAGCTACTTTGATTATGTATTTCATATATTTGTAATGCATGTTATCATACTTCTAGTGCACTTTAATAAGTTATGCATCATTTATCCTAAAGTCTCAAATGCATTATTTAAGGTTATTTTTGTGTGTAATTTGTAAGTTTTAGATTTCAAAGGCCAAATATCCTTAATATTATCTTTATTTTTTTTGAGATTTTAAGTTTTTAATATTTCAACAAATCTAAATATGAATTTTAAGAAGAATTATAAGAGATTTATGTTGGAAACTTCGAGTATGCATCATGATTCATCAGAATAATCAGATTCATAAACCGGAATTAAACGCGTACCTAGATTCACCGGATTAATCTTCATCCGAAGTAGATTACTGAAGTGGATAATAGCCTTCTTGGATATCCCCGATGTAACCTCCTAATCTGTAGAGGAAATGGGATTCTCTCTTGAGGGTTATGAGCATCTGGTTATCCAAGTGGACTATGGCCTCCTATTTATAGAGATAGAGGAAAGCTTAAGCCTCTAATTAGTCATTAGTCATCCCATTAATGACTAATGACTGATTTACTGCCTCTACACATAGTTAACCCCCCACACACATAAATGAATGTCATAATTGTCACATTAAACTGTATTGAATCAGTTAATGGGATTAAATGATAGCTAATCCACAATAATACATAACTATGTCCACTTAATAGAGATTAGAGTTGTGCGTCATTTATCCTAAAGTCTCAAATGCATTATTTAAGGTTATTTTTGTGTGTAATTTGTAAGTTTTAGATTTCAAAGGCCAAACATCCTTACTATTATCTTTATTTTCTTGAGATTTTAAGTTTTTAATATTTCAACAAATCTAAATATGAATTTTGAGAAGAATTATAAGAGATTTCATCTTAGATCAGCTTTTAATTTGATGTAATTGGATTTTTCTAAGTGAAGTTAGGCATTATTATGCATACACATTGTCTTCGCTTAAAATATCTTCAAATAAATTGCATATAATGATAGATAAATAAAATAGTGGCCCAATGAAGAAAATTTGAGCAAAAAAAAAATCAATTTTCCAAGTTTTTGGGATTTTTGTGAGTTTTTATAGAATTTTTCATGAGTTTATAAAGTCTTAAAATCATAATTTTTTTCAGGATTTTTCATAATATTTCAGAATTTCAAATTTTAGAGAGTAACAATCAAATTTTAAGAATTAAGAAAAAGGGTGATGCTGTGTCACTTGCGTGGCACCCCTCAAACTAATACATCCTCTTGTTTTTATTTCAATTGATGTGATGAGATTTGGAGTTTCAATGTTGAAGTTAAGGGGGAGGGGGATATGTGGTTTAGTCTTAGCAACTAATTGTTCGACTTGCAATCAAATGGTTTCCAATAAGCAATATTGCCGCTGTTGAGTACCCTACACTTGTCGTAACAATGGTGACCAATTGATAACATGCTATTTTTACATTAATTTACATGATTATTAATGCAATTTAAGGCATTAATCATTCTAATTATATGCATGTTATCATATTTTAAGCATATTTCTATCATTTTGTATTAATTTATGTTATGATCTTAAAATACACTAATTTAGGGATTATTATAAATAATTAAACATTATAATCTTTAATCCTAATTATAAGTGAGATAATAAACATATTTTATTGATGAAAATATAAGAGAAAATATCTTTATTAACATTTATGTATTTTTATAAAGTTATTTTAATAAGTACATAAATGTATTAAATTAATTATAATTTATTCTCTTATTATTTTAATAATTTGAATTTTTATAATGATAGATAGATTATTCAATTTCTGATCCAACAAAACAAATTTGAATTAATTTGGAGTTATATTTTGAAAGTTATGATTTCTCTAATTTTATAGAATTTTTTGGAATTTTTCTGAATTTATTTCTGATTTATTTTTTGATTTTTAGCATTTAAAATTAATTCAAAAATGGCAAAAATGGATGCGTTTTTCGCGCGTGTACATGTGGATGCGACGTGGCACGCAAGGCCACGTGGCTGTGCCACGTGGACGCGCGCGGGTGCCTGCATGGCACTGATGTGACACATTATACATTTTATACTCATAATACTATGGTTATCGTACATATAAGCATTCCATAGAGGAACATTGCTAACCGTATAATGTTGCTCACCTTATATACCACGACTTCCTTTTAATTTCTTCATTGTGGTACTAAACTTCTTATTTCAGGTAAATATCAATCGTTGGATTTAAATCGTGTGGATAATCGGGTGTAGATGCGGTGGACATGAGGTCCACCTAATCGCGATCAACGCACGTGCTTAAAAAAACTCACTTAAGTGAGTTGATCGTGACCGTCAATCGCGTGAATTATAACGGTCCACGTTTAATGCACCCGATGGACCTTGGATAAATCAAAGCCGCTCGATGAAGATCCGATGGACACGGTGAATCGATGCTCCTCTTCATCAACATTATACGGACGCATCCTAACCCTTCACGTGCAATCAGACGATCATCGAATCGTCACGACGATTTGATGGATGGACGCTTGATCACGACCGTCCATTGCAAGGCGCCGCTTCATCCAACGGCCATGCTTCATTTTCATCTTTTTAAAAGACGTTCTTCACGGCGGAAGAACGGGCCCGTGATCATTTATCAAATTCTCTGTGTTTAGAGCATCAATTCGCATGCCGTTTGTTTCCTGTTGTTCTTGACTCATTTCCGCACCCATTGAATACTTGAATTCATAGTTTAATCGAAAGAGAAAGGAGAATTCCCATCTTGAACTTCAGACTTCGTCTTCGGAAACTCGGAATGTAAAGCCATGCATCCGGCTATTAATTGGATCATTTCGAAGGCTAATTTGGGTTAGATTGCGTGTGTTCATCTTAATCTTTCACCATTTAGTGTTAATTTTATACTTTGAATCGTAGATTAAGTTTAATTTTAGTTTAATTTATGTTTTTAATCAAAATCGCGATACGAATTTTCTCTTAACTTCAAACTTCAATTACTCAGAGAATTCTAATCCAAATCACCTGATTTTTGATTCCGTGGAATCACAATTGAGTTATCTTTCTTAATATCATAAAATGCCTGATTTCTAATCTCAATTTGTTGTCCGATTTGACCGAATTTCAAAGATATATCTCAATTTCCCCTAATTCTCCGTGGATTCGACCGTTAATTACCATTATACTAATTAATTAAATTGATTAATCATAAATTGGTAAGTTTAGGACTTTGTTTTGACACTAAATTGTGTGTAATTAACGACCATACGATTTAGTCTTGTCACCAATTGCTGCCATGATTTTCTCTTCCCATTGATTGCCTAAGCCACTTCCTAGACTTTCTCGAACATTATATGGGCACCCTAATCTATACTAGGTTTGCCATTGTTGTTGGTTGTCGACATACCTCTTTTTTAGGAAGTTCATAGTGGAAGTGGATCAACTATCATGATAAGCACATGATAGTACGGAAATAAAATAAACGCAATAAATAAAGCAAATTGTGTTCACATCACCTTGCATGTAATTAAATCTGAAAATTTTTGGCTCCTCAAATGCAAAAACGTTTGAGGAACATGACGAGATGAAACCGCGAGGTCGTCGATTTCACGCGGTATCGCGTCAAAAATTATTCCAAACTTACCAATTTTAGGAAATTCACTCGAATTGAGGGGTATAATGGTAAATATGGGTCGAATCCACAAGGAATTAAGGAATTTCTTGACATAATCTTCAAATTTGATCAAATCGGACAAGAAATTGATGGTAGAAATTGGGGAAAATGGTATTTTAAGAAAGTAGAATTCAAATTGATTCCACGGAATCAAAAAGCGTCAAATTTGGACTTGATTTCGCGGAGAAATCAAAATTTGAAGTGGAGAGAAAATTTCGAGCGTGAAAATCGTGATTTTAGGTAAAATTTGATGAAATTAACTTCTAAATCCTAATCTAAAAAGCAATTAAACATTATAGGAAGATAATCTAGGTAAAATCGCTTCCACTAAACCTGTTTAGCGATCGAATCGTCGTGATTAAACTGATTAATCGCGAAGAACACTAAGAACGTCACGACGAGCTTCAAGCGGTGATTTCTCCCTCGATTCTCCACCAAATCTTGACTTCAACCCCTCCGTGGATGCAGAAAAGAAAGAGGAAGAGGAAGGAATCAAGAGAAACGAGAAGAACGGTGTCTAAACAGCTCAATTAGCTTGAGATTCTACTCGGATGCTTAGAACGACGAAGAGCATAGAGTTTTATAGGGTGTTTGATCGTAATCGTCCGATCAAAACGATCGACGGTTATGATAAACGGTCCACGATGGATCGTTTTCAGAAATGTCGCGTCCGTCGGATCGCCGATGGATGGTCCAGATGCTCCGTTCGAAACGCTTTATAAAATGCATAGAATATCGCCCCTTGGATCGCGATCGAACGGCCGAGATGCGATCCGCGTCGCGTTATCACAGCCGTTATAACGCTGCAATTGACGCACGTGGCTTGATCATCACCGGTGGTCCACGCGTCCATTCGATCGACGTGCGTCGATCGATCGCTTAGCCCGATCCAACGCTCTCCATCGCGCCACGTCACCTGCATCAAAAGAAACTCAGTGGAACTTAGTCCCACACGGAGAATATTAAAAGTACTCGTCGGGTTTATAAGACCCAACGATTTATGAGGGTAATAACCCTCCCCATATAGGGCAGGCTAAAGACCCATTTTATATAGATTAAATAAATAAATATAATATATATATAATGCACCACGTAGGCGCTGCGCGGGTCCGCGTGGCGCTGCCACGTGGCCTTGCGTGCCACGTCGCATCCACGCGGGCCCCGCGCAAAAACAATTTTTTTATTTTTTTATTTATTAAAAAGGTTTTAAAAATCAAAAAAAAAAATCCAGAAAAATCCCTGAAAATTATAAAATTCATAATTTTCAATATATAACTCCAAATTAATCCAAATTTCTTTCATTTGATACAAAATTTAATTATCTATTATTCTAAAAAGTTAAATTTAATAAATAATAAGAGTTAAAATTATTATTTCAAAAATACATTCATTTATTAAGATTTTAAACTTTAGAAAATGAAATGAATGTTTATAAAAATTGTTTCTCTTATTATTTTAACTTTATAAACAGTTATAATCTCAAAAAATATGGGTTATCAAATTAGTAAACTCTAATTTATCAAAATTAACCCTAAATTAAAGTATTTTGAGATTATAATGACTTTTTAAGAGAATAATAGAAAAATACATATAAATATGATAACATGCATGGAAATGAAATCATTTATACTTTAATATGCATGAAAAATCATGTTTTATGATGTAAATATAGCATGTTATCAGAACACACATATTCGACCTCTAATAGTCTTTGTTCAATTTTTTTCTACACGAATATCCTCTCCTTTTATGTGATCTCAATTGCTAGTCGATGTGACCTTGATTCTTTCCAATCTATGCAGCATTACCTTTCACACGGATTCGAGAGAGAAAAGGGAAGGGTGGCTCTAGGGGAGAAAATTGTGTGGATCCTTTAAATACTCAAGGTCCTTGTAGTGTAAGTAACATTTTTCACAAAAAAATAACATAATTACATATTTACCCTATTATCCAAGAACCTTATGCACAAGTTCCTTTGGGCCCAAGTACACATCCAGTTACTGAGGCCAAGTAACTCTTTAGCAGCCTTTCCCATTAATTAATTAAATATCTTATATGAGTTAGTAAATCATTGATTTATGTAACCCAATCAATTGGTCAAGTCCTTTGGATGTTAATCACCAAGATGTATTGTATATCTTTAATGATAAAAGGTTATACTACTTTCCTGTGAAGCTTTTTTGTAAGTGGTTATAGTATGCATGTAATCCCTCATGCATATTGATAATATGCAATTTATATTTTCAATTACGTGAAAATCAACAGATTTTCATACTCATTTATAAAACATGTTAAAATGTTTTGAGTGTGTTTTCATGAATTCTATGCACATTTACTTGAAGTTTAAACATGCATTATTTAAGGCTAATTAGGTGAAATTCACTAGTCTAAATTTTCAAAGATAATTTTTTTTAATTATTAACCTCATTTTCTTGAGATGTTTAGTTTTTGATATTTATTGGAATATAATAAGATATGACAAATAATAAAGATAATAATAAGATATTTCATTTTAAATTAACTTTGAAATTGATCTAGTTTCACTTTGCTAAGTGAAATTAGAAAATTTTATGAAGGCATATTTATTCTATTAGTTTTTTAAATTAAATGAGATAGAATGATAGATCATTTAATTTTTTATTTAATGACAAAAATTTGGATGAAAGATGAGTTATATTTTGAAAGATATGAATTGTCTAACTCTTAGGGATTTTGTATGAATTTTATAGAGTTTTTATAAATTTATATAAGTCTCAAAATTGATTTTAAGGTTTATGTGTGCACTAATGTGGCAGCATCTCCACACACCTACAAACCATTGGCCATCGCAATGTGGCTTAGCACACATGCGACACTTGCATGGCTTAGATTATCATCAAATTCTATAAATTATGTTATTTTTTTTCTTATTTTTTGATGTGATGTGGCATCACGAAGAGTGTTAGATTTGGTGAATTGGAACCTTCAAATCTAGACTGTCAATTTTCACTTAAATGGATGGGGTACATGGCACAATATTACAGGGTGAAAATTCATTCAATAAATGACATGATTTAGACTATACATCATAGAAGTTATAACAGTACATATTGGTGCATTGTTTAGACTCCATCTGTGTCTCATTGCAAGCTCTAGAGCATTAGATAAAGATTTAGACATGGTGATGATGCAATCTGAGCACTTCATTTGAGATCCAACATTCACAACTTAAGTATAACAATTCATTGATTAAGCCGCAAGGTGGGACCCTCCATCACATATGAGAAGATGATCATGCATCCATGCCCAAATTCCCACTTTTAAACAGTTTCTCTTGTTGTGGAAAATGTATTCTTGGATAATATTGGTCAATCAAGCCTTTCAAAAAATTTTCCTCGACTCTCTTAATTGAAACCATACATTCATTTCCACATCAATTGAGCATTGAAATCAAAATTTCAATGAGAGAATCATATGCCAAATTTCTGCAAAGAACACACAAAGATGAAAAGCCATAATATGGTGATTAAATGGGTCATCATCTTAGTGGTTTTAGGTTACTTATATTGTACTGTGATTAGACTAGCAGATCAGATTTCATCATTTAGCAGTAGATTTTAATTAGAATAGTAGATTAATAAAACTGAATCCATTTTTATCATTTACTCTCTCTAAATTCTCCCTTGATTTAACTTCAAATTGGGAAATTTTTTATTTTTGGAAGATCTATCTCTCTACCATCTAAATATAGAATTTCCCTTAAAACTATACCTAATTCTAAAACATCTCAATGTCAACTATAACTCTTTATGAATTTCAAACCTTATTTTCTAATTATACTGAAATCAATCACCTATTAAGTGAGTTAAAGTTGTTTTGATCTATGATTGTGTTTAAAAGACCATATGATGTTGGCTCATCATGCATATGATTTCTTAAATGACTTAGGGCATGGTCAATTATCAAACCCTCATTTTCTATTGAGTTAATTAAAAAACTCATTTTCTAATATATTGCACTTTGCCTTGGCCAAGGACTTGCATGCATCATTTCCAAGAGTCCATCCCTCATCAATATCAATGGCAGATGATTCCATCTTGAATACACACTTTCTTTGTGGGTATATTATTTTATCAAAATTTTGATGGTTTTGAGTCCCATGCATAGGTCAAAGTCAAAATAGAACTGCCCAGCCGTAACATGTCTTTAGTGTCTTGGGGTCTAAAGATTACCTCTAAAATTTTAATATAAATATCAAATATTTTTACAACGAGGTGTAATACCTTCCAAGGATTCATACAGATAATTATACTAAACTCTTTCTAGAAAGAACACCCAATTCTGACTTAAGCATTATTATATCAATTTTTATGGGATCACTTGCCTTAGCATATGAGCAAGAATGGGCATACTTTTTCTACTTGGATGTCGCATATCCTTCTAACATATCTAATGAGCATATTTTACATTTTTTCAAATCACAAAATTACACATCAATGATAAATCTCAACTCACTAGAATCACACATAGAAATAAGTTACGATGAACAGTGAAGCTCCAATCCACAAGGGACTAAAGCAATGTTTTAATTCACTAAAGAGTAATTCAGAAATTTTGACAACTAATTGTGGTAAAAAAATTATGAAAAATATAGACATAGAAAGAAGAGAAAAAATTGTTAGTGGAAAGTCCAAGAAGATAGGAATTAGATTAAGAATAATGAAGAAATCAATGAGTTATGAAACTCAAGAAAATTGATGTCTAGAGAGAGAAAATTGCGAATTATACCCTAATTATTCATCTAATCTCTAATTGAAAAGTAATTATGCAAGATTTTGGGGAATCATTCATGCCTAAACAAGAAGATATAAAATGAATGATTCAATTCATGCGAAATTGTGGCTATGGTTGGATTTTGCCCAAATCATGCTGCTAGAATTGAAGAAACAATCATTCATCAAATCCATACATAGTTGGGCTTTGATCGGCCTTTAATGGGGGCCTTTTTCATCGACACATAGTTGAGAGCACCAAGGATCTGCAAAAGAATCAAGAAAATTCAATAAAACCATTGAGGTTTAAGAAATGGCAAATAAATCACCAAAACTAAGAGAATCATTTAATAAAGGACAATCACGATGGTTCTAAGTTGTCAAATCATCTGAAAATCAAGGTCCAATAGCTTAGATGCAGCCAAGTCATCCATATTTTAGGAGAGGAGAGATAATAAGCACTAGATTGTTGCTACAAGCTACATCCAAACAATGAAGACCACTAGGGTAATGACAATGATCCCTTAGTGTCGGAAAATTTATTTCTAAGAGGGAGGAGAGACAGAATACAAGGCATATGATGCAAAAAATTGTGGCCATTTATTTTTTTATCGATAAGTTGATGAAGAGCAAAGCGTTGGGATTTGAGGTCTATAAGTCTTCCAAAACTTTGATCAAAACATCAAACATAGTGAATACATTGAATTGGACATTCAAAATACCAAGGTACCAAGAACCAATGGTCTATCATCTATTATAAATTAGAATTCATACTTACAAGATTCACATGAAGGAGTCCTTTTAGTTGATCAAATGGCCAACCTCGACGGTATTCTCATGAGCATTAGACGACTGGATCTCCTCTTCAAAGCTCTTTATCAAGAGAGAAAGAGAAGAAATGAGATAATTCTTACAAGGCTTGCACAGGAACCTTCAGTTATGGTTGTTGTCCCTTAATTTATAGACATCGAAATTATGAGATTTTTATAAAAAAAAACCATCATAATTATGTCTGTATCCATCAACATCCATAGACCTTATGTTTGTGACCCTTTAAGTTCATATAATTTCTAGTTAATAACTCCATAGACCCAATAACACCTTATAATTATCTACATCAACATATAGATTAATTAATTAAGGTTCAATTTAACTTAATCAACAAATTGAGTTACTAGCTCATAGAGTGACAAGTTACACCATGTGCCCTACGAGATATGGAGTCTGTAAGAACTTTTGTATAAAACCTTGCCATTATCAGTTATAGTGTACGGATAATCCCTTGTCTATGCGAGACTCATGAATGACTTAGGGTATGGTCAAGTGTCAAACCCTAACCAATTACTCAAGTTAGTACTAATGTATAAAGGAAATCATTGGTAACTCCTTCTCTAATATTTCCACTACCTTGGATAAGGATTTGATCACATCTTATTCCTTGAGTCGATTTCCTAAATACAAAGGGTGGATGATCATATCTTGACCACACAATCACCTTTGATGACTTCATGCCGTATCCAAAATATAATATTTTGAAGGTCCCGTGGCTAGGGATTCATATGTCTTAATCAAAATACGGTTATCCATGCACAAGATGTCTTTGGTGTCTCAGGTTAAAGGACCACGTACATAATGGGATGAACCCAATAGTCTCATTTTGCAAAAATATCTAAGAATACTTTTAAAAGAAAAATCTAAAATTTAATCTAAAAAATTTAAAATTGCATCTATGTTTCTTGAATTTAAAAACACTACAAGTTTTGATCTAGAACTCCGATTTGGATCAAATTTTCACCAAATGGTTATATTTTAGCCTTCTCCTGACATGAAACTTTGGTTTTATAGTTTTCAGCTTAATCATCATCCTCACTTGAATTTTATTTGTGATTTCTTTAATTCAAGACCTAAAACAATGTAAACTCCAGAAATATAATTAGTTCAAGGTAGCTTGACCTTGAAAAAGGTAAACATGTAAAATTTATCCTTTTAATACTAATTAATCCAAAGTTGGGAAAATGAGTGAAAAAATGGGATGAATGCAAAATAACAGAAATTATAATAACTTGTAATAATTATGCATTAAAATAGGTTAATAATGATGGGAATGCAAGTAATGATATCTTATCAATATCCTATGAAAGGTAACATTCACAATATGACTTTGTAGATGAGTGACCACTCTTTTAAGATTTTATCATAATTTACATGTCATTCAACATTTACTTCAAGTTTACTAAAAACCTTAGAATTGTAGAATATTGAATAAAATATTCTTGATAAAATGAATGAACTGAGCTCATGAAAACCTCATTTACACCAGTAATTTCTTTTGTTTTTTGGTATTGTGGAAATATCATTAGAATCTCATAAAATTTGATTGAACTTGTGTTTCGTCTTGTATTTTGTGTGTTATATTATTCATAACTAATATAAACCAATGTGAAAATCAAAATCAAACACTTACATATTGTATAGATTTTATCAAAACTTTAGTTTCAATGTTTAAGATAAATCTTTGACTCATACTTTAGAAATTATTCCTTGAAATCACCTTCATTTTTTATTCCACTTGTCTCCAACAATGCTTAGTATATGAACATATAAAGTATAACTGTTTTCAAATGATTAATTCATTTTTATTGATCCATGCATGTCTGACCTTTCTTAAGACTAAACATCTTGAAATCTAAGTATGTCCTTTGTTTTCATGATGGCATAAATTGGGTGATTCAAAGGATGAAAAGAAGAAGAGAAGAATGAGAAGAAGTGAAGTCAACTAACTTCCCCATTATTTCAGTTTTATTTTTATTCTAGAAATAATGTTATAATTTAGGGAATGAACTTTAGAAAATAATGTCACAAATTTCATTGAAAAATGCCTTATATTTTGAAATTGATAGTTTTTCAAAGATTATATGAATTTTAAGAATGTTATGGATACTTCATGAATTTAATGAGGCTCAAAAACATCAAAAATGGCAGTGCACACACATGGAGAGATGTAACATTAACTATGGGCACCATGAGCTATATAGGTGGTGCACACATGGCATCTGAGTAAGGAGAGTATTAGTTTCAAATAATGATGATTTGCTCGAAAGATATGTTGATTTGAATAAATTTTGAATCCTTCTATAATTAATATGTTTTAAATGCTTTCCCATGTGAGGCTATTTTTTGAGAGGAAAACATGGTGTCCCTTGGAATATTGGATTGAATAGGTTGATAGCAATCATCAAATGCCACTTACTTGGGCATATATATGGCTTGATTGGATTGGATGACCTCGATCCAGCAAGGATCTAGTCTACTAGGTGGTGTGGAGATCACGGGCACAAGGCATGGCCACAAAGCACACTCTTAGCAGCCAATCTCCATCACAACATGATCAATGTCCACCGTGATTCACAACTCCCTCTTTTAATGCGGTGATGGGCTACATCCATACACTCCAAGGTCGCTTGGACGATTGTAATTTACACGACTTCTTCTTCTTCAAATGCAAATGGCAATGTGGAGTAATATGAACCATTGGATTATGCTTCAATGTATGTTTCTTAAAAAATAATGACTAGTACATAAAAGGTCACATGTGATCATGCCCACTGATCTACACCTAAGGAGATTTTTCTTAAACACTATTTTCTTCTGATTTTGCTCTTTAAATAGCTTCTTTCTTCCAATGATTCTTATGTTCGAAAAAACTCATTTATTTTGATGTTCTTTCATCACTTTCTTTTATCAAATTCTAGAATTGTTTGCACTTCTATTGAGTCCTATAAATTAAGATTTGGTAATGGATTGAGGGAGGCTTAACAACTTGAGCTTGATCCCTGAAAAGAAGTTTTGCTTTGGGTTTGCCTTAATTCAAGCTATAATTGGGTTAACTTCTTTAGAACTCTAGATTGGTTTGGTCTAGTTAGCTAAAATATATCATCCTATATATATATATATATACATTAAATTAATTGATTTTAATTTTTCTTTCAATCAACTTTATCCTTATCCAGATTTTTCTATCTTTACCTTATCTCTTCAATCTCTTGCCCATTTTATGTCTGATTTGCTTCAGATTTGAGCCATTGGAAAGATTTTGAAGTTGTATTTGTAATTATATCAATTTTTTTAAAAATCTAATCTAATTTTTTTATACACTAGGTTTGATTTTGTTTGAGTATCAAAGATTACCACGTTTTCAAACTAATTCTATGTGTACTCAACCCTTAATCACAATTATATTTAATTAATCATCACATCAAGTAATTTAGGGCTTTTGTTTTGAATAAGAAAAAAAAGCCCTAAATTACTTGATGTGATGATTAATTAAATATAATTGTAATTAAGGGTTGAGTACACATAGAATTAGTAATTTAGGGCTTTTCCTTGACCTATAATTGGATGTATTAAATGATCACAAGATTTGATGTGTCTGTACACAATGATACTTTTGAGATGATGGGAAGTTGAAATTCTTAGACTTTGCCAAGGCGGTATAGGGCTATTGGTGTGATTTGGTAATGACAAATTCTTTTAACTAGTTTCAAAATGTCTCCTTTCCTTTGCAGTGTTTCAAGACTCGAGAAGAAGAGGCATGCCAATTTGAAATTTGAATCATAAAATTGATACAGCTAATCGAATATCAATGATTAAATTATGAATGGTAAGATGAAAATGTTACAAGTAAATAGTGACACAAACATGAGCCTTGGTCAACTCTCAAGCGTCTTGAGGATAAGCCATTTTATCATTGACAATGAATCTTTTCGTCCTCTAATAGTAAAAAGGTACTCCAAAAGTGGCTCACAATGTGCCATCCAAAGTCCATGATCCCTCTTTACCCTTTAGTTTGAAGTCATCATAGATTAGAAAAGGACATTATTCTCTTGATATTTATCTTAATGAATATAGCTAGACATACCATCATAACTTAGCTTCTTTAAAAATTATTAAAAATAAAAAATTTGGGGAATCATAATGATGTCTCATTAGATACTATACATATTGTATGCTAATATTTTTACTTGACCTCAACATTAATTTTAGTTATGGTTTTAGCCATTTTAGTTTTTTTATCAAATTTTTCCATTTCATTGGATGAATTTCTGAGCCAATAAATGGGCTGACAAGCAACATTACTTCAATAAATGATAGTATGAGGATATTTTTAAGAACTTTAAGAAACGATAGTTTCTATAATGAATAGTATCAAGACTTTCTCCACATGACTCCATGCGACTTTAAAGAACAAGGATAAGGCAGTGGAGACCATCCCAGACTGGGCGCTTGAGCTAAAAAAACACCTGTTTTTGTGAGTATATGAGGCTCCTGCGTCATCTGTAATTCTTCAGATTCCGCAGTAAAATAATTTCATGTCAGGCAATTAGCTGTTGATCACGCATCCAGCTTTGAAAATTTTTTTACGAGAAAATTTCTTTGGTCGCCCGGAAAGTGATTTCTACGAGGGACAACTCGATTTCTCTTCATCTTCATGAATCCATGAAGCATTAATGAAATCGAATAATTGAATATTCAATGCTGTCTCTGCTGTCATCACTATGGCACTACGCTCGCTCATCAACCGCAAGAATGAATATAATATCCACGTCGTGCTGCTTTACAGATCCAAGGTAGGAAGATGGGGGTCATCTCTGCAACGCGCTTTCTCTGCGTCAGATTCCACGTGAAGGAGAACCCTCTAGGGCCCCATGGTTAATGCCCTTAAGATCCACCCTTCTCTCTATATAAGAGAAGGGCTTGCTGGCATTTCTTGTTCTCCTCAGTCTTACTCTTTACCATGGCTATTCACCGCGTTATTCCGGTGCTACTCCTCATTTTTTCTCTCTGTCTTCTCCCCGTTCTGGTACACTTGCAATTCTCTTTGGTTGAGTGTGATTTGGGTTTTTCTCTGATTAGGTTTTTCTTGAACGTCGCAGGGAGGAATTGACTGCGGTGGAGCTTGCGCAGTGAGATGCAGCAGATCCTGGAGGGCTAAAATGTGCTTAAAAATGTGCATGGTTTGCTGTGGAAGGTGCAGCTGCGTTCCTCCTGGCACGGGAACGGAAACAAGGCCACTCTGCCGTTGCTATGCAGAAATGAAGAACCCTAAGGGCAGGTACAAGTGCCCTTAGGGTTTGCAACATCCATTATCCTCCTTGTCTCTGAGAATAGCTTTTTTTATGGGTTTATCTTTCTCTGAATAATGGAAGGGGCATCTGTCTCCAAGATCAGTATCCTCCATGAGGAGATCCATGATAATTATGACATGCTGTAATTTTGGCGCTATTTTCTCGCTAAACAGTGGAAATCTCTGCTGCCTCCATTAGATCTGTATATTATGTGGGCTTGACCAATTTTTTACCAGCGAGATATATGGTTTCTAAGGAGCTCGTAAGGTAAAACTCAAGTGAAGCCCTAAGCCTCTAAGATTCTCTCCTCTTCATTGACATTTTGTTAGGGTTATACTCGATAATATAAATATGGAATTGTGAGACAAGATGAAGAAAATAGAGAACATAGTCTGAAGAAAGACATTAAACGAGGCTCTTATTAGGGCTACACGAGTGAAAGAAGATAAAGATAGGTAAGTGTTGGGCTCTGATGGGCTTTCATTCTTCATCTAAATCTTAAGCATGGGTATAGACATGCTCATCTTGAAACACAAAAATGCCAAAATAAAACAAGATTTTTGCATCATGGTGATTTCATGATTAATTTTTCGAGGAGATGATGACTCAATTAGGCAACCTAGGAGATGACTAATCTAAGGAAGATGCAGCATAAGACACTGAGAAGTCTGCCGATGGATGACTGTGAGAGTTCCCTTGAAGAGATGACAACTCAAGTAGGTAACCTAGGAGATGACTTCTCTGAGAAAGATGCGGCACAGATATACATTTGAGAAAACAACCATGAATGTTCTGCCAAGGGGGTGAAGCAATTAGGATGGAGAAGGACGCGATGAGTCTTGCTTGAGCCATTGTCTGCAGCCCAAGTGAATAGTGGACAATAGGGGCTCAACAAAAATGATGAAGCCATTGCCCAAGTATGAAGAGAGGGAGAGTGGAAGTGATGTAGAGAAAAAAAACATGGAAGGCAATGACATCTTAGTCTAGAAAGAAAAATGATGTTGAAGGTAATCAACGTGGCAAACAACACTGATGTCATTAGAGAATAGATAATGTCAAAGACAATTGGCAGAGTAGGGAGACATTTTCCTTTCTCTTTTATGAGCAGACAACACAATAGAAACCCAAAAAAATTCTTTTATTTTTGCTTCCTCTTTTTTGTCCTTTTTCAAATTTTTGGGTCTTTTTTTTGAATTTGTAATGAAATTTCCGTTTTCTTTTTTACATTTCCCCTTTTTTCAAAATTTTCGGTCATCTTGCTAGAAGGTAGCCCAATTTGCTAAAAGTCGAGAAAGACTGATCATGTGTGATCCATAAACAATGGCCTCCATCTAATTCCCAAAGGGTTGGTCTGCCTTTTTCATGTCATTTTACTAATTTCAATGTCATACAAAGTTTAAAGTAATACTTGCCATCTATTCATATTCATATTTCTGCTGATATTTAGTCGAAGACTCATGGTGTCAATATCAAACACAACCTTTGCGAATAATATAATGTGAAGTAGCTCAGTGATATCGTTCAAATGAATATTATAGTAATAGTCATAATACACACACAACTATATATGCATGTTGGATGATGTTCTGATAATGATTCCATCCTAAATGTCCTTAGGAGTTCAACAATCTCATTCATCACTATACAAAAGTATAAAGAGAATTTGTTCACATTTTGGAGCAGTAAAACACAATATTAGATAGATATATACTAAGCCAATGGCATAATTAAAGTATGGATGAGCAAACATATTTCATAAGTGATTTAAACATATTTATGTCTAAAATGTGTCTTTAGTAGAATGAATATCAATTGGTATTTTTGACTCTCAAAATAAAATCTACACTAATTCTCATATGATATAACCAAAGGAAGTGTCTGTAAATTTATGACCATCTAAGTACGAACTATTAGATCTTAAGAGAGCTTTCATTGAAAACTTGTCAATGATTAACATGAGTGAATGGATCTTGTGAAACATACTTGAAGGAGACACCATCGATCTTCACTAGATTCTAGGAAGATTCAAGGGAGTATTTTGAGCTTCCACATGGTTGTTGAGGTTCTCAAGAGTAATGAGGCCCTGAGAGAGTTGGAAGGGTGTAGGACTTGAGGGGTTGACCCTTATTTAGAGGTGAGGGGTGAATTTACTCCCCCTTGTGACCTCCAAATACAACCATTATATAAGTGGAATTATCAAGTCTCAACATATATGTTCTCATACTCATATGAGATATCTGATCCCCTTAATGAACATAATTGAATCACTTTATGGGATTAGTGATAGCTTATGATCTAAAATTTATAAATGAGTATGTCGATCAAGGAAATCAAATCCCATCATGAAATTGACAATATTAAATGCTAAAATAAAATATCATACCCATAAAAATGCATAATTACTAAGTTGCTTCGATGGTTGTCCATTTATAATTGAGTTTTCTGCTTTTAAGTTTATCCCGATGGAATTGACATTGACTTGATCACCTTGGTTTATAGTATACTAAGACTTGACACCTGGTGCTTAATTGATTATAGTATACTAAGAATATTCTGTTTAATTAAAAAAAAATCAAAATGTGACTAAATTTGTCTTTAGAGTCCACTAAGAATTTTTAGTTGTACCAATATATCAAGACCATAGTTGAGCCACAATTACAATGTGGTGTTTTTGTCCTAAGGTGGCAATCTCATGGCCATGCCAATAACTTGTGATCTCTCAAGGATTCCGATGACATTATTATTTCCTTAAAACATTTCTTGTTTGATTTCTAGATAGTAATGACACGACTTAGTATTAGCTACCAATTTCTTATCCAATTATAGATCTTGGGAGATTGAGATATGATTTGATGGGACACATGTCTCACGTTCATGATGCTTCACTTTTATTTTAGCACATTAGTTTATTATTTGCACATACATTGGTATATCTACTCATGGGGTAATTGTATGTAAGAGGGGTAATTTGGAAATTCAAGACTCATAGAAAAAATATGGGTTGGCAAAAACCATATCAACAAAGAAATGTCAAAGATTATTTCCTTGAATTTTCATATTTTCTAATGATTGAGAAAATTACCCCATTTTTATATACATTGGAGAAATAATTAAATATACCAGCCTAATGAGTTTAATTTTCATGTGTTTTATATCATTGTTGCATATCAATTTCATGCAGTAATATTAAAATTCCTCACTTAGTATAGTGCTAAAGTAGGGGTTGGATCCATAGTGTGCTTAGGTAATGATGTTACATGCTTAGAATGAGAAATGGGCTCTATGAATGTAGCATCATCTATTGCTCCAATTATGATCCTTCACTTTGATAAGAAGAACGAGCATCAAACAATGCTCTATTTGGGCCTTAGTCTCCTCCCCTCTTCCTTCTAGTAGAATGATGGCAAGAGAACCAAAAAACAAGAGAGTACAGAGAAAAACAAAATACAAGTTTTTGAGATTTTTAGGATTGAGGGGATGATGAGACGAATCCGTGAGGTCATCTCTCGATCTCCGTGATCACGCAGAGAAAAGTCGTCGGCGACAGATTATTGCCAACAGATTCATAGAATCGCGCTAGATCCCTTCTCTTGTTAGGGAATAGGGAGCCTTCGGCGGGGCGAAAGCCGATTCGTTGCTCTGTCCATGAATCCCTTTTGATCTTGAAGTGACCGTTTGATTGAAATCCGCGACTATTTCCCATTTGTGAACGGAAATTTATGACATTCGCGATTAATTCATTTTGTATCACTTCCCATCCATCACGATCTATCTCCATCCAGCAGATCTAGCTTCCCTCATAGCTATCGTTCTGGCATCTTTGTCGACATCTTCCTCCTTTCTCTATCTTTCTCTATCTTTCTCTCTCCATCAGGGGAACGCGCCAGATCCGCGCTTCGAACAGTGGGTCCCCCAGCAAGCCCAGCTAACTTCTGTAATACAAACTGTGCGTCAACGCACAGCTTGAAGAAAGGGTCATTATTTTATCGTTTTGGAAGAGTGGGATAGTAAAATAAGAAAAAAGAGAGAGATGAGAATCGAATTCTTTATCATCTTCGATTGGGTGATGATCGGCCGGACAGCGGCATGCGCTGGAGCATCTTCAACCTACTCTCTCTCTCTTTCTCTCTCCCTGAAACGTCACTTGAAAGGGACCCGGACTCTAATGACCGCGAAGATTGTGAAGCTCCCAATCTCTGAACCAGCATTGACAGGCGACAGGAGAACAATGTCAGAGACTCTGCGAGCCGCCTTTCACATGGGTCCTCCATTAATGTGCTCCTCTCTCGACAACCGATTCCTTCATTTAAATACCAACTATTCATGCCGCGGTCACCTCTGCGTCTCTCGTGGCGAATGCCGAAACAGACACTGGATAATTTTAATTCACGGTAGTTTAATTCACTCTTTTCCATTATCAAATAATCTATAGGTAGAAATGCCCTCTCTCACTCTCTCTACTTCTTTCTTCCTAGATGGTGATTAGAGGTCCGAGACACGGAAATGAAGACCTTTGGGAGCTTCTACTCTTGGAAACTGCACAATCTTTTCTCCCCCGATTTTTTCCCATCTGTTGCAGAAGAAGACTATCAACCTGTGAGATGAGGTTTCCAAACAAGAACAGTAATCTGGAAACAGGAAAGGAAGAGACAGCTCGCCTGTAGCGCGTCAGAAAGTAGTGAAGGAATGTGGAAACCTGCAGTATCCCCAGCTCCTTCCCTGGACATAGCCTGCTGCCTCCCCCAAACAGCGTGAAGTAATGGTGCGACTCCAGGCTCTTATCCTGCCACAATGGAGATGAAGTGAAAGGCGTCAGTTTAGGCCGGACCAGATGCAGAAAGAAAGATCTCACCGACCTGCCATCTCCACGGATTGAACTGGAGAGGCTCTGGGTACTGAGAAGGATCGTAGTTATTTTCCCGTATATAGACGTAGATCTTCCACCCCCCCGGAATGGTTAAACCATCGATCTCCAGATCCTCCGTCGTCTTCCTCAGAACTCCGTTGACTATTGTCGCCAGTCTCATGGTCTCAAGGATCACCTAAAACGATCACAACCATTCAGTTACTGTTAAATTTGACCGCTTGATGGAAGTGACGAACTGCTTTCGTAAGTGTTCTACCGCCCGCGTGAAGCTCATCGACTTGTAATCGTCCCAGTCAATGGGCTCGCCCATTAACTTTGTTTTTCTGATTTCCATGTTTTCCTCCTGTAGATGACAAACAACTAATCAGCTATCCGACTTTGACGACGAAGATCCAGCGGGCCTCTTACTCGGACTTCCTGAAGAGCTCGAGGATGATCATGGAGATAATTGAGAACCATCATCGATGTCGTAGAGACGGTTTCGTAGCCGGAGTATACGATCGTGATCAGCAGATCTATCATCTGCTCGTCAGTCAGCTGACGGTCTACCTTCTGGTGGTCAACATGGAGCAGCGAGTATAGCATATCTTTGCTCTCGCCCGACGAAGATTTTCTCCTTTCTCTCAGAACTTCAGCGAAGATGCTGACTATTTTCTCTCTTGCCTGCCAATGAAAATGAAAATTTGATGCTGAATTTCACAACCCAAAGGAGGGACAGAGAGAGAGAGAGAGAGAGAGAGAGATTGCCTTGAACGCGCGACGGTAGTTTGTTCCAGGAAGATTGATGGGTAGAGAAAGAGTACCGCAGACGAGCTTAGAAAACTCTTCCATCAAGATATTGGCAGCCTCTCCTGTCTCAATTCCAGCGATCAGATTTAGCGCCATCCGAAATGTCATCTGAAGATCAACAACACCAAGAAACAGACCAAATGAGAATCAATCAACAGAAGAAGGATTGAATGAGCAGAGTCCATAAACCTCTCTCGTCTTCTCCTGAATATCAAAAATCTGGCCGCTTAATCCGTCAAGATAAGACTGCATGAAGGAATCAATCTTCGGGAGGAGTTCCTCTCTGATTGCGGAAGGGCCGATAAGAGAGAGGAGAAGTCCTCGCATGGACTTGTGGAGGCCGCCGTGTACAGCGGCCATATTCCACTTTCCTAGTATGTCCAGCATCGATTGGGGATACCCCGGAACAAACCCCTTTCCTTCGTTCATGAAGATGAACTTGTTGACGTCTGGATCCGTGGAGACGACGGTGGGACACCCCAGAATGTGGGTCTTGAAGAGAGCTCCGTACCTGCAAAAGAAAAAGTTTCCGGTTAAGATAGAGGGAGAAAGAGAGGGAAAGTAAAAGAGAAGGAGAGACGAAGACCGAAGTCTCTGGTTCTTCATGAAGTTGGGGCCATGCTTGAGGAACTCCATTGTCTCTCCGAAGAGCGGCCATCCCAATGTTCCCCCCGGCAAGCTTTTGCCTCTGCAAGTGAGATCATTCCATCTCATTAGGGCGGCGGAGAAGAAGAGCAATCCCAACACTCCGCCCAAGACCAGCATGAGATCCTCCATGGTTTCTCCAAGGTGGGTTTTCCCCCAAATTCTACGACCACGTTAGTAAAGAGGGAGAAGAGGGTAGGATGGAGAGAGAGGGACATCTTTTCACTCTCGAGGTTGACAGCGGCGTACTAACGTCAAACTTACACACGTGCTCTGAGAAGGATAACATTCTCTCGCAGTTCGCAAAGGCTTCGTACGAAATCCCTCAAGGAACAGATTCCGTCGTAATCCGGACATGTGTCATCCCGGCCCAATCTTTCTTTCCCTCTACGGCGCCGGAGCAGAGAAGCGGACTTCACTGTTTAAGAAAGAGATCTTGCAATCCAGTCGTTAGAGAGAGAGAGAGAGAAACGGAAAGCGACGGAGATTAAAGATCAATTAATAGAAAGGCAGAGAGCAGTGCACGTGAGCCGTTCTTCCGTCCCGTCGCATTCCGCTGAACAAATTCTTTGGACGCATCTTGAAACCAGAGCGTCAGTCTTGAGCTTTCTACCCGTGAAGACGAGACGTCACCGAGGATAACAATCCTTCTCACCGTACCAACCCGGTAATCCTTAAGGGAAGAGTAAAATCTAGATGATTCGCTGCTTTCTCGGCTGACATGAAAGCAGAGGGGCAGGAAAGCTACGACATCATGGCGCAGTAGGACAACGCAAAAGCGCTGGTGAGGAAAGGGAAGGTTTCACATTTCTATAGATTTTTGGGTCATAAATCAAATATAAATGGTTTGAATGTCAAAGTAAATCTACTCAGTTAATGGGAAATACTGTGGGAAGTTTATTTTAAAGTTATCATAGAGGCGAAAGAAGTATCAAAGAACATATCAAGTCTGGAGTTATCCTCTAGACAAATCTATGGGTAAAGATAAGATCCATTCACATTTTCCCTCTGAGCCTTGATGTTCTATTCACCAATACCAAGACAGCTTTCTTCAAATTCTTTATGATTGAAATCATTTTTGTTAATGGAGAGTCAATCATTTTTTTATGATTGAGTCGTAAAAGCCCAATGTAAAATTGACAATTAATGGAGAACTTTGATGCAAAATTATTAATAGACAATGAATGGGAGGGTAACATAGTATATATGACTACTAATCAAGCTATATAAAATGAGTTTTTCTAGGAGGATATAAAGAGTAATGCATAAAACTAATTTGATCAAAACCAAATATATTTACTTGACCAAAGAAGGAAGAAGTTCATAAAAAATGCATAAAATCATAAAAATAGATCAAATTCTTACTAAAAATCTCATATATCTTTAATTTAATAACAAATCAGTATAGATGATAGCATTTAGTTGCATGCATTAATATCATGCATTTGATGTACTTTTTCTTAAAAAGATAATCATAAATGTATGTTATCATGAATTAAAAAGATGAAATTGATAATTCTTATGTTTAAAATGATATTTTTTTATTTTTCACAAATTAATAATAGCTTACTAGTATTTAATGACATTGATTTATCAATAATACAATCTTATTTTATAATTAAATGAAATTTATTTTTATTTCTCACTTAAAATGCCTTTATTAATGTGAAAATATTTATGAATTCATTTTATCATGAATTTTATTGAATAAATTTATTTCTAAGAGGAATTTGACATTTTTCTATATTTTTTAAGAATTTTATAGGAATTTGGATGGATTAAAATCAAAGAGAAATGAGAAAATAATTAAAGAATTAAAAATAATTTTAAAAAAGAGAGAAGAGAGAGTGTTAAAATCTCTCTCTCACTCTCTTTCTCCCTCCCTCTCCTGATTGTTCTCTCTCTCTCTCATGCAACCCTCTCTTGCGAGACGGAGGCGTGTGAGTGTTCTCTCTCTCACGCGGTGTCTCTTCTTTTCTTCTCCCTTGCTCCCTTGCCCGGGTGTGCACGCGTAAGGGAGATGAGGAGGAGATTCTTCTCCTCCTCCACGTCCCTCTCCTCTCTCTTGCCATGCGTGCGTCCATGCACGAGTAAGATGGAGAAAATTTTCTCCCCCCTGTCTTCCTCTCCTCCCTTGCACGCACATGCAAGCGTAGGAGGGAGGAAGAGATCCTCTTCCACACTCTCTTGCATGACGAAAACAATTTCCATCACACGCTTGAGCCTCTCCCCCTCTCCTTCTTCTCCCCGTTCTCTTCATCTCTCTCTCGCACTGGACAAAAATTTCCATCGTGTATTCAAGGCACGTTCTTCTCTGCCTCCTTCCCCTCACCGTGTAAGCACTCTCACCCTCTTCTCTCTCCCTTCTTTCTTACCTTCTCTGCTTCTATCTCCACCATCTCCTATCTTCTTCTTCCTCTTGTCACTACCTCCTATCTTCACCTCCTCCTTCTTCTTGCACACACGTGTGAATGCACATGTGAGAAAACACGAGTGCGCAACGTTATTCTCACTTCTTCTACATCCACTCTTGAAAGCTCAAATTAAGGAGTGGTCTGACCAGAGCATGGAACGGGTTGACTGCAACAAATTAAGGAGAAAGAAATTAATTTTATTAGGGCTGATTATAAATATGGGATGAAAAATTCAGTTTCTTAATATTTTATTGTGTACCTCTAGTATTGGCTAGCCAGTAATAAAGAAGGCATTGATTGATCATTCTTCGTATATGTAACATCATTTCTAGTGAGTTTCTTCCCTTTTCTATTCATTCATCGTGTTGGATGGAAGACGCCTATTCTAGGTGAAATGTACGGGCTTTTGAAGGTGTTTTAATTAGAGAGCATCACTAGAGTTGTTTTCATCACGAATCCTTAGATTAAAACTATTTTCTATCCTTCTATTATATTTTCTCTATAATTTTATCAAAATTTTCATATTTTAAAACGTTAACATCACTTTTCTACCATCGATCAAGGGTTTTCAATCTTTGAAAGGAGTTTAGAAGGATTTGATTGGTTCATTACATTCTCTTGTACATCTTCTTCCTTCCATCGATAATTTTTGGTTTCTTAATCTAAAAAATATCAAAATTATTTCTTGATTTCAATCTTTTAACCTTGATCCTTGTAAATTTGACCTCGATTTGCCACTGTTCTAAATTTGAAATCTGAATTCAAAAAGTTAAGTATAATTTTATTTGTACATAAATTTGTGCATTCAACGACCGTATTTTTACACATGTCAATAAAACTTTTAAGAAAACTCTATAACTAAATTGAATCATTCTAAACTGAGATAATTTAATACAAACCAAGTCTTCCCTTTTTTTTCTTGCTCGTTCTCGTGGTGAGACACACACATTGTGGCATTACCTATGTGTTGCAAGGACACCTTGTACTATAGAGTTCTTAGTAACTCTGCCTTGTTGGCAGCATGTGCCACATTTTCTTTATGCATATTGCACACTACCTCAGTCATGCGAGTCCTCATTCTTATATGATATATGGTATGAAAATAAATACATATAGATACTTATATATCAACATGTTGCAATAAATGGTGAGAATGAGATTGAGAATGAAAGATGATGGAAGAATGGTGAGAAATTAGGAAATGAGGAAAGGATGAGAGATTTTTTTTAAAAAAAAAGAGCAAATATAAAATATAAGAATGGAAATGGGTGCTGAACCATTCATAGCCAGAGTTTAACACTACCAAGATTAGGCCTTCACCTCTCATCTTCTTTTTTCTAGCTTCATGGTAAGAGAGAGCCAAAAGACATCAGAAGAGAAATAAGAAAAATATTTTATATGCTAGGGTTAGAGTTTCCCTTAACCCAAGGGTGGAGATTTAATCTTTTTTGCATCCCACCTAACGAATGGTGGATATTAATTTCACAAGTGACGTCCATAAAAATCTCCTCAAGAAATAAGTGTTAGGTCTATTCTCTATTAAGTGGACATAGTCATGTATTATTGTGGATTAGCTATCATTTAATCCCATTAAGTGATTCAATTATGTTTAATGTGGGGATTACGACATTCATTTGTGTGTGTGGAGGTTAATTATGTGTAGAAGCAATTAAATTAGTCATTAGTCATTAATGGGCTGACTAATAACTGATTAGAGGCTTAAGCTCTCCTCATTCTCTATAAATAGGAGGCCATAGTCCACTCGAATAACCCGATGCTTATAACCCTCTAGAGAGAATCTCATTTCTTCTAGATATCAGGAGGTTACCTTGGGGAAATTCAAGAAGACTATTCTCTATTACAGAAATCTACTATGATGAAGATTCATCCTGTGAATCCATGTACGAGTTTAGTTTTGTTTTATGTATTTGATTATGCTGATGATATCATGAT